>QYTT01083790.1:49370-82954 GCA_006980735.1 Dasypogon diadema
ATAATGTTTTAAAACAATGTTCAAGAGGAGTGGAGCACAAGGTCTAGTTCTCACGGTCGGATCACATGTGCACTTTGACATACACGACGGTAATAGGTGAAAAGATCCTAAAATAGACTCAGAATTCTATTATTTCCTTTACGATGTCTTGTTAGGATCACAGCATAAACAAATATTTATACTACTCTCGAAAAGAGTACTACAATCTATTCATTCGTTTTTGCAGAAAACGAAAAATACTTGAACTCTAACGCTCCCATTTATCTAACAATATTATTTTCATCTTGGTAAACACGTGCTGACGTTTAATCTTTTTATCATTATCTGCTAGATTTGCAGATAAGCAATAGCACTTAATTATAGAAATTTTGATATGGTTAACTGCAATTTAGGCCAGATACCTTATCTTCCTCAAAATTGTTCGGTAAAAGTTAAAATGGGAATTACATCAAAACCGCCATTCGTAAAACAAAAATGTTCATGATTCAAGGTCAACTTCTGTAAAACATGCAGAAAATTCCACCTTCAAAAAAGAAGGGAGGGGGGATAAAAACGAATGAAGACGAATATGTTTCGGTGGCGGACTCTCTCTTCCAAAAAAAAAAAAAAATCCTTGAAATGCTTGCTGCCACCTACACCGCATGATTCCATAAATATGCGCATAGCGGGGGAAGCGACATGTAAGACACCCGTAACATAGCTGTTCTTTCGTCTTGTTGCATGCCGCCTTTAGTAACCAACCACCTAAGCGAAAAGGTTTTTGGGGAGAGACGGGGGCATACCACGGCTAGCCCAGTCGTTTGTTGATTTTTCCTGGTTATCGATTTTCTACCCAGCATAAGGGTGTAAGCGTTTTCTAGGAAGGACTTGCAAGAAGCTTAACAATATTTATATGTGTATACAAGATAAGGACGCCATTTATGGTGAAGAGGAAAATTCAATTTCCACAGAATATTGTTGGTGACAGGAGCACGAAACAAATCGGTTGCCCTAGAGAACGTTTACTTGCCCAATTTTCGGTATAATGGAAAGAATATTTTCGGGAAATTGTGAATACACTCCAATTATCCTTAGTGGTCCCGGTTAAAGGACACCCACAGATATGGAGTTTGATTTTAGTAGTTTTATTTTCTTTTCCTTTTGATTAATAACAGCACAGCGCGAAGCATGCTCAAAAAAAAAAAATACTCCCTCGCCATCCCATGTTTTATTTGCATTCGTTTTTTTATTTCCATGTGAGGTACGAGGTACCCCCATAAAAGGGCGTTGCCTGCCCTTTGAAAGTTAGAACTCTTCCTTATCCAATTGAAAGAGCAAATTGATTGTCAGTCCTCTCTCTTTTCTTTTTCAATCTTGCACCCAAAAGGTGACATTGAAGGTGAAGTGCCCAGGTTCCTAGAAACACACGGTCTTGTTTGATGGCGGCGACTAATTTGTGTGATATTAGTTGCATTTATTTTTAGATGTTTTCAATTCATGGTAGCAGCCTTACGGGCTTTTATTTATATTTACAAATCTATTAAAATCCCCCAGAAAATCTAATGCTTAAGCGACTGATGATTAAGAATTTAGTAATTTTTATTATCTTGATAAAAGGATGATCAGTTTCATGACTGCAAACGAAGAAAATCATAAATTAATGAATAAATGTTGGATCTGAACCAGCTGACTAAAATCGATTTCGAACCGCTTAATTGTTGCAAAAGGGCCTCCAATAAGATTGAGAATATCAGTTTGTAATAAAGCCGAAGCTATAATTTTCCAGATTCTGTGTTCCACATTTAATTGTAGAGTTTGCATTTTAAGGGGGTTTCTATTTTTTTCCTCAAAATTGAAATCTTGAAAACATTTAGACACAAACCAGATCTGGTCCCCTGCGACTTTGTTTTATAATTCATGACAAAAAACGATCCAATTCAACTCCTAACAGGACGTAGTTAAAGCATTATAAGCGGTTTTGAAAAAGATGCAAAAAGATGGCTTTACTCATGTTTCCATGTATAACAGAAACGGTGGGTCTTTATTGAAAAGACGTCGTATAAACGCATCCTCTTGCTGGAGCGTTGTGTTTTTGTCTTCAACCAAAGTTATGAAATTCAGTAGGTTCTATTTTAGTAGCTCCTGATAAGCAACAGCATTCATTCGGCCGTTGGAAAACGTTGTGTGGGTCTTTGTGAGTCAAACCTTCTTTTCTTCCAAAAAACGTGTCAATAGTAGCAGAATATATCCGTTCTATATACGTTAATCTTGTTTTACGTCAGATAGTGAGGTGAGTGAGGACAATCATACCTTGAACCCTAACAAAATAATATGTATAGGTATCAATTTTATTAATTCTATGCAAAATCTTTGGCACTATAAAACACAACCCATAAAGTCGGATTTGCACAAGTGTGAAGTAATTCCTACGAACGCTATTAAGGTAGGAATAAAGAGTAAAGTAGTCCCAACATGTACCTTCCGAGACAGAGCGATAGTACAGAACCCAGTCCGGGCGGGACAGAATCGAGATCAACGACTGAGTTGACTTGATTCACTTTTGATGTTAGTTCACATCAAAGCAAAGGAATCCATTCAGGCTAGCTTGTCTTCCTGCAATCTTTTATAATAGCATTTTGCAACATCACATTTAGTTATAAGTAGGGTAAAGATGACGATAAAGACTTGGATTTGGAAAAGCCCATTGTAAGGGTCATATATATGGTTTTGGGATGGCCACTATGCGGAGTCATGTTGACTTATCAGGAGCACAGGAGGAAAAGAACTGAAATAAATCTTTTAAAGTTTATTCTGTAGCTGTAATACATAAACCTCAATGTACATTAGTACATTAGACATGAGTTTTTGATCACGGTGATCTAACAATTCATAGTTTATACTTTCCAACTTCTCAAGTGCGGCTCACTTGCTAAAATTTTAGCTACAAAGAAAAACAAGATTAATCAGCTTAATCTGGGGCTATTGCACTATATTCACGCTGCGATATAATTAAAAATATCATTAGATGTGATAACCATTTCCACCTTTGACTTTTGAGCCACACGCCTTGGAACTTTCTTTAATTGGAATCTCATGTTCCTTTTTTAACCAAATTACTTTGTTAATGACAGATTAAGAAAACAATTGCGTTTATACTTTCCATAATCAGCCAATAAAGTGTTTTTATTCTAAATTTGCAGTGACATGCTTTCATTTTTATTGTAAATGCACAATTCATGCTTGGAAAAATTAAAATTACTATATCCAACTTCGACTATACAAATTGCTTAAGCAGAGTCCTAATATCGAAACAAATGCAAAAAATTTCTTATTCTCGGAGTAAATCTTTCTTTTATACATCTTTGCTTTGATACATAATTACAACTGGAGATTGCTATATAAAAATGATCTTAATTGCCCATTGAAATATTTGAAGCTGTGGGAGTCCCGGCACAGAAGTTTTATAAAATAAAAAGCTGTTTTATAATCTTTAAAATCAAAAACGGATTAAGCGGAAAATCCACTTATCGCCAAAATGTTGCCACATACTTTTCCCTCTGCGCAATTAAACGTGAAGGACTGGTAACCCCTGTCCTTCATAATGGAAAATTTGATCATTGACATTCCTATATTTTACTGCAACTCTAAATCGGCGCGGGACGCAGGGACAAGGCGACATCGAGGATCGAGCAAGAAATAAATAGAATGAGATTAGCCCAGTTCTCATTTTCCCCCCATTATTTTTACGTTTGGTGAAATTGTAATCAGCGAAACCAAAGACTTTGGACTTACCTCTTTATTTTTCGTCAAATGCCCGCAAATCAACAACAGTCATAAATCTCCATTTTGTAAACTTTAACTGCAATTAAAATTAATTCAAGACGCTTCGTTCCTCATTAGCCTGCAAACACCGTAATTTTCTGTTTTTATTTACTGTTTGGAAAAAATTTGTTTTATGCCGACACTACACTACCACACCACATAACCAAAATATAACTACAGAGCGACTGTCAAACTTTTGCAGAGTTATCTCTGTTATCTTGCATCTTGATTTCACCCAATCCATCCACGCAGTTTACACCACACCACACATTATAAAATGAAGCATTTTTAATTCAGGAACGTAATCCCTAGCATTTCTAATTCACTAACAACACAATGGCGACCGATAAAACCGATAACGATACGCAATGAGACCTCGAACTGCGAGGTACCATCCAACCATCTGATTCCATAATTCCGTACATAAAGAACACAACGAAAACAAAAAATTGCTCTGTAAACCTCAATTCCATTGATAATGGCAACCCCTTTGATGCCTCCAATTTAAACCTGTCATTTACAATGCCTACACTTAAACCTTACAATTGCAAAATTGTTTCATGCACACATTCAAATAATTGAGAAGAATTTTTATGCAAGAGTGGATTTTGTGAGAACAGAGAGAGATGAGAGATTCTATTAAAGAAGATATGTTTTATTTAGTATTGCCACATTAAGAAAGCCGGATTTGTGGAATTAGTTTGGTGCCAGAATGAAAACTTGTTTCCTAATTGTGGAATTTAAAGGAGATCCAGCTTCCGATGTAAAAAAGAAAAATGTTTAAATTGTTGATTATTTTTTTGGGCTATTTTATTCCACACCAAATAAGGAAAATGTTCAAATTGTTTTAAAAAGGCTAAACTCATTCTATGTGCGTCTAATAGTACACGCGGAGTACATACCTAAAGCGTTTAATTCTATAAAGTAAATATTGGGAATACAGTAAGTGGTAATTGCACAGCATGTGCATAAGGCAGCAAATGCCGTCTATTGGCTCCATTTAGTTATATCGGGCGCTCTCAGCCCAACGAGTACATGGGCGTTGAATCTTATCCTCAACACCTCATCCGTAGAAATCCGCGTAAAAAGGTGGTAGTGGCTGAAATTTTAAGATTTCATCATGATGGGTGTTAGACGCACGGTAGCTCTCCTGGTGTTATGGTCGTCTTTCCCCTGTATTTCAGTGACCGAAGGGAAAGAGTGGTCACTACAGAATTCTGTGGATATTCCGCAGTGGCTGCACCTCAGTGACTGAAAGGTAGGGAACACTGTCTTTTTCGCCACATCCCGGCCTGATCTCATGCACATGGGATTACACACAGTCAAAGATCCCTCCGAGCAATAGCTTCGTGGAAAGCGTGTCGCCATTAAAATTTTATTCGTTGAACGAGCTGAGGCGCACATCTGCAGATTTTCTTCTCTGAGGGCGCGAATTCGAATACAGCAGTTCTTCCAATAGTTCACTAGTTGGTCTGAAATCCTGGAGATTAATTGGTTGACTGATTTGCTACTTTTCACTGAAATGGAAAGCAGTCGTGATGGTTGGTTCTAAAAGAAAGGGAAGAATGGATACAAACAACATCAGATCTAAGTAATATTATTTCAATCCCTGATTTTATTCTTACCGACTTCAAATCCTCTTGAGCCTATTTTAAAATGGATACCATGACGGCAAACAGAACAGGCAGTTGCTCCGTCCATTCAGTCTAGTTATCAGCCTCGGATGAAGCTTTCTTTGTATTCCAATTATGAAGACGAGTTTAAATTCTGAAAATCTCGAAACAGAAAAATACTAGAGTTCTATTACGACACACGAAAATCGATTCCAGCTGAGACGTCTCGCTTTAGACGTGAACAAGAAAAGGTGTCTTTAAACAATTTCTCCCATATAAATTGCTGTTTTGATCCAAAATCGAGTTTTAAAGTTTCTTGACGCTATTTTATTTAAATTCCCTCAGATAATTGGAAAATAATGCAGGCTTTCCAAAACTATTCTAAATAGAGAGCTCCCTGGTCTCCACAATCTAAACACGTTTTGAAGGTGACCGTTAATTTAATAAATTCCGTAAATTATAATATAAAGGAAATAAACAGTTAAGCATGGACTTATAATTTTTAACATTTACATTTCTGAGATGCACAGCTGGCGGCCTTTAATCTATTTCTCTTCACACCACTCGTTTTCCTTTCGCACCTGTTCCTCTTCAGCAGCGGTAAAATCATTTTTGATATTAAAAGTCTTCCTAATTTCCTCTGGTGTCTTTCCCTTGATCATATTTGCCACCGTTTTACATGTCACATCCAGCAGTCCCTTAATGTCCAAGTAGTTGGCTGCCAAAATTAGCTCAAATAGGGTGCCTTGATCCACCTTTAAGAAATCTGCGTCCCAAGACGAAATGTCATCTGTGCGTTTTTCCTTGTTTTCATCGTCTTCTGTTGGTTGGGGATCGTCTTTGTGATAATTAGCCCAATGCAGAACTTTCCTCAGAATGGCTGAATTGACATTTGGTAGTGGCACGACTGCATCTTCTCCCTCGTCCATACCACAATCTTCTAACATAGTTTTTATAGTTCCTGAACATTTTGCAATTTGCACATCTGTGTCAAAAATTTCACCATCTGACGATTGCAATTTGATATTCGGCATCTTTGGAAATATCAAAGAAAATTTCAGTCTGTAAACAATGGCCGACTGCAATTCATGACTTACCTTTTCTCGATTCTTCACTTTTCTACCAGATTGATACACAAAAAATACGAAGATCCTGTTTTAAAGGGATAATACCTCAACAATTCTATATTTAAATATTCGTTAGTATCTTCTTACGTTTGATAATTTTACACAAAATCCTCGACCTCAGCTACACAATTTACCGACACCAGATTCTATCGCTGTTCCTATTCTGAATACTGTTTCGCCGTCAGTTCTTTCTGAGATGAATGAAAATGAGACACTACGGTTACATAACTTATTTAAAACCGATTTCGTCTGATAAATGGATTAAATCATTTTAAGCACTTGTACTAACTATTATAGATTTACACATTTGATTATTTTTATTGTACTAAAAATTTTCCTAATAGTTTTCACCTTCGCCGTGTAACAGTTTAATAATTGCGATGCGCGAAAATTCCCATGCATGGGATGGGATGGTATTGTAACATTTATTCTTTCGACGGAATGTAAGATTGCTGTTAAAGGGGACTAATTGGGACAATGAAAACATACTCTTTCTAGATATTAATTTAATAGGCAACATGACAAGGTTCGTTCCAAAAGAAATTATTGTAACAACCTCCGGTCCCGAATATGTGACAATAGTACGCCCCGAACGCCAGTCCCAACATGTAAGCGAGCCACAGTATGAGGAAAAATAATATAATTAATGCTACAGTTAAAGCCTTCCATCTAGCAATAGAGCTAACTAGAACAAAGTTAAATTTGCAAATATTATTTCCAAGCCGATATCGAAACATTCACCTCTGATATTCGAATATGCGGCTTTGATGCTCGCAATCACATTTTATTTTTTCAACTTCCTCGATTAAATTCTCATTTAATTTTTCTTTAGAAGAAGTGGCCGCCTCCTGGAATTGTTCTACTTCTGATGTGGACATATTTTAAAATGAATAAATAATAAAACATGAATACAGATCAAAAACTTTTTAATTAAATAAATTTCAATTGACAGAATGAATGCCTGTGCTGCCAAAATTTGAATTTTGCGGTGTATACTATTCGCCGCGAAAATGGCGAAATAGATGTCTCTAGTTGCGACACAATCTTCTCGTCTGGCAGAAATTTTTCATTTCAATTCGTTCGCTTTCGCTATTAATTTGATGTGTTTTATTAACGGTCGTACAGTAGATAATCGTAAAATTGAATGAAATGTGTAGAGAAATTGCTCTTGTTAAATTTCCAATTTAAATGGGGAATGGGTTCATAAAGAAATTTCGAGGAAATCAGTGTTAAAATGTGTGAAATCACAAGTGGTTTCATGGGACAAGTTTGATGAAGGCGCCATGTTGTGTAAGCGCGTCACTCTGTCGAATTCTTCGGTTTTTGACACGAGAAGGGTGGAGTGAGAGCGATATATAATTTTTCGTTCTTAACAAAATCAAGTTCGATTTTCGTCGTTTTTTTTTCTCGAACAGAGTGGTGTTCCGTCGGCAGAGAAAAAGTTTTTGGAGCGTTTTATATTTCACTTTACTAACAAAAATAATGTACAAATCATCGTGCAAGCTATTTTACTTAAAGGTAAATACATTCTGTGACCTGTATGGTAATTGTAGTTGCTAGAAATTTCGGTGAATATCCGAGAAAAAGTGAATTACGCGACTGGAAGCTGTCTGCCTCGGATAAGTTCATGCAAATTAATCCTGGATTTTTCTCTGTTTGCATGATTTCTAGTACGGTGAATAGCAGAGCAATACTAATTAGACTGTATAGTGATTAAATTGCGGATAATTTAGCAGAAGTGAGTCTCGGCCTCGGTGCACATAGACCAGAAATTTGGGATTATAAGGAAAATGCAGACAGCCATTGATTTCCTTGCTTTGTGTCAAAATGAACGAAAGATTTTTTCTTTTTCACTCTTATCGGGTTGTCAAGAAAGAGAAGTTGCAGTGTAGACGGAGTAGTGTGCGCTGCCTGCATTCAGTTTACCTTGGATTTTTATCATTTGTTTATATTTGCTGGCCAAGTACTGCAAAATATTGGCCACAGTTCAGTTTCTCGGAAAAATGAATTGAGTTTGTAGTCGCCTGTTGGATTTTCACGCTGTTTTCGTAAGAACTGAAGGCAGAAGGCATGATTTAGTGACATGGGAGTGCCCTGAAACTGGCAACGAAGGGATTTCCCTTTTCGACATTGCGCTGCTTTCGGTGTGTGCGATGGAGCCATGCTCTTAAATTTGTTTAGTGTTGCTAGAGCAGTTTTACTGTGCTGCATTTTCTCCGGGCTTGAGAGTGCATTGATAATTGATTTCCTAAAAATGTCACAGCTCCAAAGCGTGAAATGCACGTGAAGGGCGAGTTAATTGGACAGTGCGAGCTTGCAGAAGCAAATCCAATTTGAATCGTGTTATTTCCAATAAAGGCATCAAATCGATATATTTCATTAGACTGAAGTGGTTAGAGCGAGAGAACTGTACTCCAGGTAACTTCTCGAAATTAGATAAAGAGAAACTGAAGAGAGGATAGCTGACCTTCATTAACTGCAATTGAAATGTCCCAGATGTTGAAAAGTGCTCCGTAGGCATTGCCAGATAGGCTTACTTTTGTGGGGATTGTCTGTTAGTATTTTCCCATTAAAAATCATTTCTTAAGGGTGGGGAATTCTGTTTAAAAAAACACGCTTTAAATGTAGTAATTGAAACATAAATTCATTCTGATTAAATTATAAATTATAAATGATAAGTGTTTGCAAACGCATCATTTTACAAGATTACTTTTTTCAGTAAATGCACGTTAGAAATGGTTGTTGATTCAAGTCATCACCGGCGAGGCGAAACTGGCATCAATAGGAATACAATATCCACGTCAAACTCGTGCTTCTCGATGTCGTCAACAGGTGGTGTTAGCAGTGGCCATACCCATGGCAGTGCCGCCGGCCGTCTACATCAGCCCACTGGCATGACACCAAAAGAGCTATCAGAAAACGATGATTTGGCAACATCTCTAGTTTTGGACCCCTATTTGGGCTTTCAGACCCACAAGATGAACATAAGATACCGTCCCCTAAAGGCCGACAGGGAAGAGCTGAAGGCAATCGTAGCCGAATTTATAGAAACCCAAGACTATGACAAAGCTGTAAAGAAAATCTTCAGCGGCGACTGGATGCCTAGGCATGTAAATAATAAGAATAAAATGGCTTTGAAACGGTTACAGGATCACGTAAGTGTGGACGTTCCTTGTCAATAACAAATTCCTAAATCTGTGGCTTGATTTTCAGATTATAAGATACCTCCGGGTATTCGATAAGGACAGCGGCTTCGTTATAGAGCCCTGTTATCGGTACTCGCTGGAAGGGAAGAAGGGGGCGAAGATATCATCCACACGGAGATGGTACAAAAACGATAAAATCGAGTGCTTGGTCGGTTGCATCGCAGAACTTACCGAGGCGGAAGAGGCTCTCCTACTACATCCAGGCAAAAATGATTTTTCCGTGATGTATAGCTGTCGCAAGAACTGCGCTCAGCTGTGGCTAGGACCAGCCGCCTACATAAACCACGATTGCCGGGCGAATTGCAAGTTCGTTGCAACTGGACGAGACACTGCATGCGTTAAGGTATTAAGGGACATAGAAATAGGTGAGGAGATTACGTGTTTTTACGGTGAGGACTTTTTTGGTGATGGAAATTGTTACTGTGAATGCGAGACTTGTGAGCGCCGGGGAACTGGGTACTTTGCAAAAAACAAGCAGCACGAAGAGGACCAGCATCAGGATATCGCCGGCTATCGTTTAAGAGAGACTGACAATCGTATAAACCGAATTAAAAGTAGAGCAAATTCAACTAACACCGACACCAACAATGGTTTAGTAGATAGTAACAAAATTAGCACAGAGAAAATAGTGACGCCATTGACGATGAAGGAGCTGCGGCAGAAGGGTGTGACTAAGTACGACGCCGAGATGATAATGGCGAGCTCGTTTGGCGGTGATCAGAAATACAACAAGTACTCGAACGGCAGTAAAACAGTTCTGAAAAGTGGCCTGACCCGAGAATCGTTGAGGAAGTCGGCGCGCGTAAGTAGTACTTGTAGCAGTATTAGTTCTGAGGGCACTAATCTTGAAACAAGCAAAACTAGTGCAAAGGAATGCAAGGAAACAGCTTCTGAAGAGGGTGTTACTAGCGAAACATCGGTGAGGACACGTCGTCAACATCGGAGGGAACAGCAGAAGCTGAACGGCGATATAAATAACATTCTGCAGGAGAAGATGTCGCTGAAGAGGAGCAGCAGTCGGGAGCGGGAGCGGGACCGGGATCCGAATCCGGATCGGAGTAACATACACCCCCATAATCGCATTGATTCTATTCATGATAACCATTGCATTGCAAGCGATGCCATAGCTAAGAATGTTGTGTTTAACGAGAAGCAGGAGGGTGCAGCAACGTTAGGCCCAAGCACAGCGGCGAAAGATTCAAAATCTTCAGACGTGGATAGGAAGAATGGGTTCAGGGGGCGGGTCCTACGCAATCACCAGGTACCCAAGCAAAAGGGGTTGATCAGCGAAGCAACTCAAACTGCCGTAGATAAACAACAGAAACAAAATACACATAGCAATATAATCGAAACTAGGAATACGAGCAGCAAGGGTGAGCAGTTGGTTGTGGCGGAGGTGACGTCATCCACTAGCCTCACGCCACCGTCAAAGACGAGTAACTTTTCAAATACAACAAATTACAGCGGTAGTAGTAGTTGTAGCAATCTAAGTAATCTTAGCACACTAAGTAACTGTAGTAGCAGTAATGTAAGTAGCTCTAGTAGTAAAACGGTCGGTGGCTTCAGGAAAAATCTCACAGCTTCGTTCGGTGGCATAGCAGAAGAGGAGGACAGCGGGGATGTAAGGCCAGAGGCGCCGAGTGGGGTGGTGGTGAGCGAAAGCCACGGAAAGGATGCCTTGCCGAATCCGGCGGTTCGGCTCAGGCGAAACGGGCGCATCGTGCGACATATTCTTAATAATAGGTTTAGTAATTTCTGCGGTGTCGAAATCGCAGCTGCTGCTAGTAACAGCACATCGTGCTCTGTGGGCACTGAGAACGGTATAATGCTTCGGAAGCGCAAGTTATCGAAAACTTCGAGCGAGTCGGAGAGCACTTCATCCCTGGAGAATAAGGCGCCGAGTTTGGAGAACTGTAACGCAAGTGGTGAGCCTCTCCTTAAAACACCTGAGCGCCGGCTGAAATTAACGTTGAGAATGAAACGCAGTCCGATGCTGGACGAAGTGATTGAGTCGGGAACAAGTTTGAGTGATGAAAGTAGCAGCATGGGGGCCACAGAGCCTGTGGAGTATGAAATACTTCGGATGGAAGGGATTACAGAAAATGGAACTGATTGCGATGTGATGACACCACAAAAGCGAAAAAAACGCCACAAATCAAAGGATCACCGGAGGAGAGAACACAAGAAATACATTGCCTCATCACCCTCTTCACTCTACAGTCCCATTATCCAAGTTACTCCGCAAAAGAAACGTTTGCGTTTGATATTCGGTAATGAAACCCACACAATTGACATTCCACCTCATACTGCCAATTTGTCGATAACGTCGTCGGCGTCTTCGTCCTCGGGCGCATCATCGTCGGGTGCGACAACGACATCGTCTGGAACGCCACAATTAAGTTCATTGCATGCTAGCCCCCTGAGTACACACACGTTTGGCACGTGCTCCCTAGCAGCACCTTTCGTCTCCGGCGCCACTGTAAATAGTTCAGGTCTTATGACACCAACAAAAGCTGCTGCCGCTGCTACGACTGATGTTATATCAAACTGACGTCACTGTGTTTTTATTGTTAAGCCACTTCTTGTTATTTGTGTTCAAATCCTTATTAATATAATTCGAATTCAACAAAGATTTTTTATATATATAATATAAAAAGGTATATATAAATAGGAGAATTTAAATTTAATCTAGGCAATGAGTAAAATTATTCAAATTCTGTACATAAACTCAATTTAAATTAAAAATGAAGACGCATTTGGAAAAGTTACGAGCGTGTTTCACTTTTTAGGATGGGGAGGGGCGGGATCATTGAACAGGGAGAACGCAATTGGGCATCATCTGCATGGAGATGAAGTTCACAACTGGCGACAAAGTCAGAAATATAAGAAATAATAGTAGTTTCCTTGTGGAATTATTTGAATGTTGGAAAATTTGTGACTACTCGTTGTAGTGTCTGTGCCTGGCAAGTCGATCTGCACACGGACGATGATCAAGTTCCATTTTCAAGTTCCAAATCCATAAATTTACTAAATTTGAGTACTTCAGTGACTGAAATTTTTTAATGATATTAAGCTGACATTGAAAGCTCGGAATCGCAATGATTTCAAGAGGAGTCAGTGTTTTCCCACGTATAAGAAATTGCAGATGATTAAATACTATAAGCATGCCTCGCAGAATTTATTTTTCATGCTGCCTACCACAAGATGTTTGATAGATGTCAGGACAATTAGAAATTCTGCATCTTAATTGTTTTCCAGCCTATAAAATGCCCACTCAAGACACTTCCCTAAATACTGAACAAAAATATAGATAATTTCCAAAAAATGTTTATTCCTTCGTAAATGAGAGATTTTTCACAAATTGTTAGATTAAAAGCAAAGAAGGAATTAAAATAAAAGGAACGAATACTTGAAAAAATTGAACACGAGACGTGCACTAATGTCCATATTTTTGGAATTCCCATTCCCTGTTGTCTAGAGGACATACTTGGCGGGTCTTGAGCCACCTGGAAATACAGTGAAAGTGGAATGCATGGTTGCACACTCCCCAGGCCACTGTACATTCCTCACTGGTAGCTGATGCTTGATTCGCCTGACATTCTATGCACAAGTCCATGATGTGATTTCGACAAATGGCACAATTGTCCACAACAATGTCTGAAAAGTAGTTTTCTCTTGTTATTCACAATTTATGCAAGGCCAAAAAAAATAATCGAATCGTGGTATGAGCCACACAAGTGTGCGACTCTTTAATTGCCATTTTTCTGCGATAAAAATTTTAACCTAGAATACGACAACTCAATGTTTTACCAAGTAATCCTAGGACTTAGCTAACATGAGAATTGTTGCTTTTTACTTACCCCAAGCCCAGAGAGCTACCGCGTTCCACTGAAAAGATATTTGACTAAAAACTCACAAAGGAAATGAAGCTAAAATCAAACTGTACCTTTTTAACTTCGAAACGTTTCTTCTCCCCTTTGCTGCTGGAGGAGGGAACCTCAAACTCTTCCTCATCCACTTCCATTGCAATTTTTCCAAAGAATTTCTATATCCTTGCAATATCACCAAGTTTCTGTTGAATTTATTCTAAACAAAGACAATACAAATAATTTATGTGAAACCTTCACCGTCCAAGCAGAATGACTCTCCAACAGCAGAGCAGACCAGTTCTTGGAGCAGTAGCAGTTGTACGGTGCGCCGTGCTTGATGCTTTTGTCATTCTGCTGTCACGTTTCTCAGATATTTTCTTACTGTGGCTTTTGTTTTCACAACAGTGCCATCTATATGTTAATTTACGAAAACGAATATGTAATTTGCGTCCATATTTGATTTTTGCCTAATTCCATTCCAGTTAAAAATTCATTTTAAAATTCCGTTAATTGTCTATATTGATAGGTAGATGTACAGAATAGAAAATATATTTGCCCCACAAATGACACACGAAAGGAAGCCATTTCGTGGGAGGTGATTCAATCAAAAGATTCTCATTATGGGTAATTCTATACAAAAAGCTTTATATATATTATGAGGGAGATTTTAAATTTACAGGGAAAATCTACAGACTATAGGCAATAGAAATATGCAAAAAATCGATTTTTCCAACAGAAAAAAGGGAATCCCCCTTAATTCTGTGCTGAAATAACTTGATGAGAATTTCTTATTCAAAGTGATTACAGGTGATTTAGGGCTGTGATTCTAAAACCAAACTCTAAACAACAATCAAGTCAGTGGAAGAGTCAGTAGTTGGCAAGATTGTCATCCATGATATGTGGCCTATTACGAATACCCTTTTTTCAAAGTCAAATAATTTGATATGAAAATATTCGTCGGTCAGCTAATCACTGGGAGGTATTTCTCCTGAAATTGAAGACGCGGCGTCACCTAGTTCTACTTATTCCACTCTGCAATCAAACATAATGTTAAAAACGGCCTTTTATCTCCTTGTTGGAGAAGAAAAGTATATTCCACCCCCTCCCGTAGAAGACCGCATGCGTTCCATACATGAAATAAGTTGATAGGTCCCCTTAAGTGTCTTTTTAGTCGCTTTTTATTATAAGCAAGACTCATCTCATTCTGCAACTCTCTCCCAACTGAAAATGTCATGTGTTCTAAATGAGAATAACGTCCTGTAGAGAAAAAGATTATAGACACATAGACGGTTATAACAATGGGAAGCGTTTGCCTCTGACCTCTGGATAATTCAGTTTTAATAGTGACAATTTAAGCATCATTTTGTCAGCAATGCTAGATGTTCCGTTGACTAAGGAATCGCATTCCCAGTCGCCGATGTTTTATGTTTAAAATCGTCTGCATCCTTGAATCCTTTTGCCAGGGATTTTATTTGCTTTTGTACTTAGTCAGTGTGGCGTTTGTTGGCTTCGTCTTTGCTGCACATCTGAGGACACAAGTCATGTTAGCTGCTTTTCTGCATTCTTACCGTAAGTTCACATGTTTACTTATGCTTAGTTTCATTTAATCCTTGCGAAAGGATGTGGCGAGTTTTTGTGTTGCTGGTATCTTCGAGTTAAACAAGAAGATACGTATTTAGGAGTTCAAGTTGGAGAAGAGAATCTACTTACATTTCTACTGTAGGAAATAATAAATTGCAGGTTATAATTGTGGCAGAATGAAGCTTTAGTCTGGCCACATTAGGGACAATATGAATTTTATCGTAAGCTGAAAAAATGGAAAAGAGCACTTGAATTGAAAAATTTTTCACCTGTTTAAAATTCCATGAAAGGCAGACATTTTTGGAGATGGAAATTGTTAGCGAAGTGCCTGGATTGTTTCAATTTCGACGGTAAAGAAATCTCATCAGCATGGCTGAAACCTAGTCCATCTAGCCATGCACACTCAATAAAGCTTTCAAAAATTTTGCCTTTTATCAGCCTCTTTTTAATTACAAACAATAATTTAATATGGGAATAAAAATAGATTTTGCAAAAACCCATATGAGAAAATATTCCTAAATTTTCGTACGCTGGAAAAATGGTAAAGAGCACTTGATGGTACCCAAGTTTCAAAATAATGTACATTAATGTATTTTTATGGGAAAATTTATTTATGAACACAAATAAATCACTCCCACCTGGATAATGTACTTTAAATGCCTTGTTTATCAATAATTGTTGATATAATATGAACGAAATTTTGCCAGAGTAAACAAAAGGTGTTTGGAATCAATAAATTTCTATTTTTAGTGTGATCGTTGAATCGCAAGAGGTGTTCTTTCTGCGGGGCTACAACGTATTTAAATGTAGCTATGTTCTGCATTTGAACACTTGAACCACATTGATATCAGGTGTTGCAATGAAATTTCATTTGCCAAGTAGTAAATTGCAGCAGTTGTGTAGGTACATATGTAAAATGAAATAAGTTTTTTTTTCTATAGAATCTATGGATTTGAAGAAATTAAAACGAAATGTTGTTTTCTGTAATTTTTATCACTGAATAGCGTAATATCGGGGGAGTAGTTGTTTTCTTTTTTTTACTATTTATTGCTTATCGAAAGTTATTGTTAATAAAAATACAATTTATGCAATTAAACACTTGATAACTTCTTCATTAATCTTTCAGTGGTTGCAATTTAAGACTACTGGCGGATGTATATCATCCGTTAGGTGATAAAAATTAGTGTACGTTAATTCCATATCCGTTTAGAAAAATACTTCACCAATATTGAAATTAATTTAAATTTGAAGTGAACTTTTTCTCACAGTTTGAGCCCCTATCTCCCGGTCTCTAACAGCTCCACTACTAAGGCTGTAGCCAGACAATGGTTCTATGAAATTCATAAATTCATACAAATATTTAAGAGTCTCAGACAATTTTTAGCTTATGTACGCCTGCTGTTGTTTGTTATTAAAATAGATTAAAATCAACGATTCTTTACAACAGCATAGGAACACTAAATCGGCCATCCATTGGTGTTCCATAGAAATCCTTTGCAAACTGCATTATAAGACTCAAAATAGTTGGAAATTCGAACGCCGATGCGCAATGGCGACATGGTGTTACTAATTTTTTTTTTCGAAAACTGTCTTCCTGACTTAATCGATAATGATTTCAAATTAAAGAATTAATTAGAGAAAAAATTATGCCTACTCGACATATTGGGAGCGTTCAGCTAATTGCTAATTGTCATTCAGTTACGGTTTCATTAGCGATGAGTACAATTCAAGAAAAAGTAAGAAAATTAATTTGTCCACGGTAATGGGAAATTCGGAAGTGTCGCAACGAAAGTTAGCGAAAAAGCTTAGTATTTCCAAAATAACCGATCAGAATGTTTTGGCTAAATTGACAAAAAAAAACGACGGAACGGAAGTTAGGATCAAGAAGGAAAAAAGGTTTGGCTAATAAGGCGATTCAGAGGAAGGTAAAAGATCTGCTTAAGAGGAATCCGAACATATTAGCGAGAGATATGACGGATAAAATAGGGACTTCAAAGTCTACAGTGCAGCGGATGGAACAGAGACTGAATTTACGGTCTTTCAAAGTTGAAAAAGTCCCAGATCGATGTGAGGAAAAGGAAGCTGCATGTAGAATGCGGGCTCGGAAACCGTATGAAAGTTTTCTCACGAAATTTCTGTAAGGGAAATTTTTGGCCAGCTTCCAGGACAGGAGTTCCGGTGATTCGAGGTGATGTGCCAGTAAGTTTTAAAATTCCCAGAACATCAAAATTCCCAGCAAAATATTTTGTATGGCAAGTCATATGCACTTTTGTTGGGAAGTCTGCACATTTCATTTGCAAAGGTACTATGAAGAGCGGAGTATATATTACACAATGCATTAAGAAGCGACTACTGTCTTTTATAAAATCCCATAACGTTCCCGTGCTCTTCTGGCCTGACTTGGCAACCTGTGACTACTGCAAAGATGCTCTGCAGTTCTATGCCAGCAATTGTGGAAACATCGTGCCCCAAGAAGCGAACCCGTCTAATTGTCTAGAGTTTCGACCAATAGAAAATAGGAAATCAAAAAAGACAAAAGGACGAGTTACCGATATCAAGACCTTCACAAAAAAGTATATGGATGCCGAGAAATCCATAAATCAATAGCGGTCCAGTCGCTAATGAAAATTAAAAACAAAAGTAAAGCATGGACGCGTGTGGCTCCATAGGTAGCGTTTAAATATGCCCAAGCCAAAAACGCTCCAAGCTTTCCAGAGAATGCAATATTATTTCCTTTTCTTTAACCTCTCTTTTTTTTGGTAAGATAATATTTCTCACAATTAGCTCAATATTAAAACTCCTTTACTCAAGGTAAAAATAAATTACTGTCAATTTGATATTGATAGAGTAAAGCGAATAGGTCACAATCTACAGGTGTAAATATTACAGAATGGGAAAATTTTATTTCTGTTGCTTTTGTTGTAAAGGGATTTTTCCTTTTTCTATCTAAACCTATTGATTTTTCCATCTTGTTCATGGAAGTTGTGAAACAAAATTTGGTCTGAATCGAATGAGATAAAATTACATTTTAGATATTCAATATTGTCATGATATAAACATACGAAAAATCTTTGCAGAATGCGAAGAATGATAAAATGTAATATTCAGGCCTAATTTCAACAATGCGATTACCCCCTTAATTATCAAGCCCACCAAGTAATATCACCTAAATCTAAATTTCAATATCAATTTGAATATTTTCAGTGTGGAATTTCGAAATATAATAGTTCTGGCATTTCACTTCCTTGTTTTCATACTTTCCAGTAGAAAATTGCGCAAACAATTATTGTATCTCACTTGGTTTTCCATTAGATGTGTATTTCTCAGTCTCGTTCGTGGTTGTATTGACAATGCTTCCAATAAAATATTTCTTTTGTTTTATAGTTTAGGTTTAGATAATTGTTCAAGATGAGTTTGAGTGTTTTTTTTTTAAATTTCAACCCAACAATCCTTAATTGAGACTATTGCAAACGCCCAATTATATCGTGCACCCCGATAAAAAGATAGGAATGTTTAATTACGCTTTTAACCCTTCCTCATAGTACTCGAGGCAATCATCCATGATGACAATGTTTGCCACTAACAAATAGGCTTGACTTTCAAATAAAATGTGAAAAATTCCAATGTACACGACTCGGAGTAATTATGAAAGGCGTGCGCGAAATAATCTGGCCGTGAAGATCTCGTGTTGAATTTAATCCGTAGGAGAAATTCTGCTGGCTGACTTTAGTTAGTTTGTACGGAGCCACATTAGCACCGGCCAGGTCCAGCTGCCTGTTAAGGTGTTAATAATTTTATTTTTCTACGCTAATCAAATATTGCAAACAAGTTAATTCACTGGAGATAGGTACATTTTTTTCGTACACCAGAAATTGTGATTATTCCAAGAATGACGGACGATAAAAATGAAAAGAAGAAAGGCAGACCATCGGTAACGTTCAGGTGAGAAATCTCCCATCTTTATCAGTGAGGTGCTATGACTACACCAATATTACGTTGTCGGTTTACTTTGTAATTAAGTGTTGGTTATAGCGGGTTATAGCGTTTCAAAGTTCAAGTTCAACATATGCGAAGGAATCAACAGGTAAAAGTTTTGCGGTGTGGTTATGTGGCTTTCTTGTGTTGCAAATTTATATCTTGTGAAGCGTTACGGTGATGTTATTTATACCACTTTCGGCACATAAGTGTTTTCTAAATTTTATATCGTCATTAATAATTGTATTTTCAAAACAAATGTGGTCATACCTGGCATATATGTAAAAGAAATTTCAATTTTCTAAATGTTTTCAGTGTAAACACATTCCAAAGTATATGATATGATTAGATTACACGTGTAGTAATCGTTTACACATGTGACATGCATTATTTTTGATGTCATACAAAGAGAAGCTCTAGAAGGAGATGGAGAATAAATTTAATGTAGAAGGCCAATCTGCATTCAAAGTCAATTGGACGGCGTATAGATTTTTTCGTTAAATCCCTTTTAACTAAACCCAGTAATATGTATGCTGAAACGAAACAAAGCCATGCCATTTTGTTTAAGGCTTTGTTCCACCAGGACAATAGTATAATAAGGCAATTTCAGTGGATACTAGATAAAAAATGCTAAGCCGTCTCTTAAAATTTACAAAATTTTCGGTACTACTTCTAAAGTAAGCTTTGAAACTGCCTCAATTATGGCAAGAAAAATTGCAAATGGAAACGCAGAGTTCACTTAGATGCCGAAACTACGCTTGGTACAATGTTACTCTTACAGGTGATTTTAGAGAAAAGATGCTATTTCTGGGAGTAATACGCTCATTTTGTACTACACTTAAACCAGCCTGGCATTAGTTTAGCAACGGAATTTCTGGCTGGGAAATTAATAATGGTTTATATGATAGCGAAAAAATAATAATAAATAATGTGAATAAAAGTTATACTATTATCACATAATTTTTTGAATTTTCTACCTGTATAGACGCGACTCGTACGGGTAAATGCACAATTCTCACACTTTCATAACATATATGAAAATGAGCCTTGCCAAAGTGACGTGTTTTTCGAGGTTGCTTAGTTGCTAGCTCTTAGACTACTGACTACGATTTTGAAGACAGATTTAAAAAATTTAGAATAGTGGATCCAATATGACGGATTAGTACTTTAATGGGATGTTATTAAAATGAGGAGCTTATGAGTTTTGGGATTGATGATTACGAACCTGAGATTCTAGTTCAATATAAGGAATGCAATGTGGTGGATACCTTTGTAAAAATTTCATAGACTGCATAATATACAGAGGTAAAGGGGCGACAGAATATCTAGAAAAACCGAGATTGAGAGGAAAATGTTTTGGAAAAAAATTGGAGGGTAAAAAAAGGGACTTGACTCAGGGTCAAATTTAAAGGTCAGTTACAGGTCAACTTCATTTTTTTAATGTGGTGCGTACCCCATTTTCCAAACCGAAAATTGAGAGAACATAAAGTTTTACGTTTGAGAATGTGATTCACTTATGGGTCAGAGCAATCTATAGGGATCACTTCATTTTTTATTTTGTGAAGTTGTGCTCCTCATAATACCATTCTACCTTAGAATGACAATTAGGCCTATGTCACACAAGCGCTAAATGGACGCGCGTGATAGTTACTGAAAATAATTAGTTAATGAATAATTTTATTAGTTAAGTTTTCTTTCTCCCAGATAATCAAAGAAGTACATGTGCAATAGAGAATCTCTCACCTTAACGCATTTAGATCTAAATGCCAAGATCTAGGGATTTCATTTATTCCATTCATGAGGTAAATGTGTGTAAGTGTCGGGTAATGAGGAATGCACATTTCATTAGAGCAACATATTATCAAGTTGTAGTAGCTGATTTATTGGCTTAGGTAATTAAGTACATAGTCTAACTAATGATACTTCCGTTAACTGTTTGCCTAGGATAGAGTCTGCTACACAATTTGCTTAATTTGCCAGTCATTTCCATAACTAACTAAATCTGGTGAAATTGGATGGGCAAGCGGTGAACTGTTTCACCGCGAAATTATTGATTTGTGCTCTGATGATGTCGGTGTTGGTATATTCAGGGAATTAATTTACAAAATTAGTATAAAGGAATTCGGAACAATCGATTTATCTTTATTTGATTTCATCCTCAGATGCACTAAGATATTTTTTTACTAGGCATTAAAAATATTGTGTTCCATTGAAGTATTCCTTAAGATAAGTTAATCACCAACTTTTAACTTCGTATTTACACTACTTCTAAAAAATTTATTAAGATTTTCTGCGATTTTCTTGCTAAAATTTTCATAATTTGCTACTTCCTTAATGTGGTTCTTTTTTCTTGCGTAACACTGTTTCTTCAGTTCTTTTCCACATACCTTTGTGCGATATTCCTTTTTCACAATTACCAATTGAGCTGGAACTCCTACCCGAGCAAAGTAGCAGAAGGAATATTCCTGTAGTTGTGATCCTGCAGAAGATTTTAAGAACCTAATTGATGCAGTGGTTATTCCACCCGATCTTGAATATGGAGTTGTTTTATATTGGGATTGCATGGACCTATTATATTATAAAATAAAGTAGAAGAAGAATTTGGTGATGTAATTACTTACGAGTTTGGTCTATGGATAGAACTAGAGACATGTTTTTGGTGGTAATATCTTGGCGTTGCTCACTGTCAACCATATGTTGAAAGTGAATGAAGATGCCTTATAATATTATAGCCTAGTTCCAGTGAAAAGGATGAAGAGAGAAGGAATTGGGCAGTTGAGTAATGGTTTTGATGTACATCTTTCTTAAATGATTGCATCTTATAGTCTCAATCTCAGGTGTGCTTAAGACCACAGATCAAAATCCAGATAAACAAAACTGTCCGACCCCAAAAAGTCCGAAGACCTTTCCAAATATCTATACTAACTGTCGTAAGGTCACCATAGCTATGGAGATAGATGATGTCAGCTTTAAATTAGAAACATCTTCAAATCAACCAAGTGGTAGTACGTCGCTACATTGGTAGCCACAAATTAGGTTATTCGTTTCGGGGTCTTCTATCAGTGCTTCAAGAAAATTTCATAGAATTAAAGTGATTCTTCTTTGTCTGTTATAATATGTTTTAGAGGTAGGCTTATCTCTATCATTTAGAGAGTTGGCTGAATGTAATACCAAATGCCGGCATCATATAATTTGTCCATTACTACAAAATAGAACGGTTCAAATAATTTCGCTTTTCGTGGTTTCCTCGAGGTAACATTTTGAAGATGTCGTCTTTGTTTTTCATTTGTACAGCTAAAACCACTTGAGGAACTTAAAATCACTTCAAGAAGTTATTTCTAGTATGATTTCTTTCTTATAATTGTTAAAAATGGCGGTTGTGAACTTGTGTTCAAGTCTTGTTCTAGGAATCCTTATTCTTTTGAAAAACATACAAAACAACTTATAAAATATTTTCAGCCCTGATAACATCGATCTCAATAGAAAGTTTCAATACTTCTTAGTAAATTTCATTGAAAGCGACACAGAAAACATATTTCTTTGGTTTTATATGTTGTGTAAATGTCTCCCCCTTCAAATTAACAGTTTTATTGAATATGCAAAACAGTCGAACGAATGTTGACATAAATTACTGTCCATCGGTCGCAAGAGTCTGATTATAAATCAGGTTTTAATTTTCGCGTCGAAGTTCGATCCAAGTTATCCAAATTGCGCATTTTGTACACCTAAGTGATAATAATTAAGTTCAATTCACGTGACTATCAATCTCAGTTTTTTGAACGCGACAATCGACTCATGTCTATCGGTTATAATAGCGTGAGATTTTTCACGGTTTTCAATTTGAAGAGTGTCATTCAATTGTTTGGGCAAAGGAATCCCATCTTTATCACTTTCTCCCCCTTTCGATAAGCTCTAATCTTTGTAGCCTCAATAAATTGACAATGCAAAGTTGATTGTTTTGCCACAGACTAGTTAACGTTATCCGCTCTTGAAACCAGGTAGAATTTATGATCAGATTTGATTTAAGTCAGAGATCTCTGCGCCCGCACTGCACTTCAGGTGAGGTCACAATTGGTGTTTGAGGCATTCTATTAGTACTTTAAACAGGCGGGCAATTTGCAGCCGGCTTAAAAGTGACAAGCGAACCGAGAAAAATGTTATAATTGGTCTAAGTGTACTATATTAGGTTTTTTACTTGTATCTAAATGTTGCATGACACAGTCACCGGAGCCGGGAGTTCAATCTGATTTTTCATAGTATTCACAGAATGTCCGTTAAAGAGTGCGGTTGTGCTCAAGTCAGTAGGATTGTCAATTACCAAGATACCTCAAATCGCAGTTCAACGAATATCACTTGGTAATCACTTTAATTTGTAATACTTGAGCGATTATTAGAAATTACTTATCTGCAGGCCTAGAGTGTTGTTAGAGTAGTGTTTATGTTTTCGTTGGACTGTAATTCGACCGCTAAACTTCTATCTTTATCGGTTTTATTGAGTGTGATAATGGTGAAAGTAAATACAGAGCAGACACTATTGTGTGATATAAAAATCCTTACTGCTAATTTCTGTGTATTGTGTTCAAAATCTTACAATGAGATATTTTTAACAAATTGGTTATTTTAGGTTAAAGATAAATTGTGCGCTAAGCACTTGTGTATTTAAATGGAACGGTCACAAGTTTTCATTGTTTATGTGTTCTTCACTATAATTATACCTGGTTTGCAAATATTGACACTTTTGGATTGCTCTGTAAGCCAAGTTCGTATTTGCCTTTTCATTATTTTCTAATTAACTTAGACAATGATGCTGATAAGGGCCAGATATTAATTCCTAGTATTTTGCTATTTCTTGATTTTTGAATTGTGTAGATAATCGTGCAGTAACTGACGTAAATGTTCCGAAATTTTGTACCGAACATAAATCGGTTTTTTGTTTTTCCGTGTTTGCTTTTATTTTACCTTAGGTTCTCTATACGGTCTTATTAAAGTATCAATTCTACTTTTAAAATTATCGGATTTTTGGCAGAATTTTGATTTTGGAAATGACGAGTAAATCAGGAAAATTACAAAGCAGTAAGTCCATTCACATTTTTACAATGTTGCAGTTAATTTCAACGAATTTGAAAGAATTTGATTCGAGAGAGTCTCTTCAAAGTTCTTCGAAATGGTTATCAAAATGCAAGCAAACAAGATCATATACACGTTCAATTTTTTTAGTGTAGCCATCAGATAAATCTTAATTTCAAATCAGTTCTCTCAATCTGCTTTTTATGAACTTTCTGACACAAGTATTTCATAAATATTGACTTCAGCTTTTTCTCAGTGAAACCAGCCGAAACCACGGCTTGAAGTAACGTTTGCAATAATTGCTCTTTTTCTTATTTTTTGGTTTTAGATTTTTTTACTCAGAAAAGAACAAAAAGAAATTTCGTTCTGTACGGGTAGATCATTGTAGAATTTTGCTGACAAACGAAAAAAGGAAAGGGATATTTTTAATTTCATAGAAAAAAAGAATAAGTATTTATAGTAAGCTTTAATTTTGATTGGTATATTTTTTGCAATTTTTTAGAAAAACTGCAAAAAATAATCAGCACCCTTCTACCTAGAATATTACTACCACATTTCCGGATATTCTGTTAAGCAGTTTGGTCAGCATTTGAATTTTCTTTTTTTTTCAGAAAAATCTTGCATCAGAAACTTTCCTACAAAACTTAAATCCGACAATTGAAAATACTCTTACTCAAATCATCACTACACATTTTCCATTAGAGGAACTACGCTAAAAAATTTTGATTAGTAAAAAAATCTGTTCTCTCGAGAACAAAATTCCCTTCAGTTGTATAATAAAGGTCGTTGTGAAACTTCATTATTTTTGTTACTATCTTTTCAGAAGTTTAGAAAATCATATACGAAATATACAGTTCCGTAATTTCGGCCTTAGAGGATTTTTTTATGCTTTAAACTATAAAACTATCAAGGATTTCTACAGAAATGCAATATGTATTTGCCTTAGAAAATCGTTGGAAACAAACAAATGGAAACTCTTTTGAAGAATAAAGTTGTTTGTTGATTGAAATATGCTTCTTTTATTTTGTACCTAAAAATTGGAAATTTCATATATAACAATCTGATAACAATTTTCTAAAAATCTGATCAACAAAAAATTTACCCTAAATTTAGATCCAATGTAGGATGTGTAAAATCTTCTAAATGGAAAATTTTATTTCTATAAAAATTTATCATACGCACGTGTTAAAAATAAATCCAATCCAATCGATGAATTCTTTGTGTTAATTGTTTGAATTCTTACTAATATTTTGCATTAATTTCCAAAATTATCAAATTATATGTGTTTATCTTTATTTTAGTGACACTAATCGTGGCATGAGGAAGGTTCACTCATTGTCTTCAGCAAAACAGTTCACTGATAAAGGTGGCACAGGAGAAGATAATAATTCCAATTGTAATCGTTTTGGAAATTCTAGCTATAGTAGTATGGGTCCTAGGCCAGTATCGCCACTACTTTCATCGCCAAATCAGTCTAGTCCAACAAATGATGGATGTAATAGCGTCCAGCCATTTTTATCGTCTCGCCATCGTAATGAATCCAGTTGTTCAGTAACTATTCCAGTTTTAACAGAAGAGCTTCAGTTATCGCGAAGACCTTCGATACTTCTTCAAGAAATCTTATCTACAAGAAGACCATCAACAGTTATGGCTGCTATAAGGACACCACAAAGGCCAAGGATTATGGGGTACTTCTTCAATATTAATGTAAAATGTATGTCTTGTCTTATAATTTGTGTAGATCCCTTTACGAAGATCCTAATGGCAGTTCACGGTCAATAAATACTAGCTATAGTCATACTAATGGGGGCCCCAATTGCGAATTAGCTGTGAAGTCAAAGCGGAAAAACCGAAGAGTGGGAGAGTAAGTAACGCTAATGATTAAGTTATCAAAGCGATAATTAATATTGATATGAATTATGATATGATTGATGTATAAAGTACCTTTTCTAATGTAGTGGAGCAATCTAGTTAAATTTATTCACGTAGTAAGTTCCCTGGGAGGAAATTCTAGAAATAGAATAAACGAAATTAAAATTAATATTTAAAGACGTTAATGAGAGCGTAGGCTTCGCGCAATGGGTAAGGCACTTGACGAGTTCAATTCCTATCTGAAGTAGACAATGACGCTTAAGAACATCTCAGCCAATTGAGCATCTGTAGGATTTAAGGACTACTCAAGGCGCATGTTGACATTTTTAAGCTAAAATGCATCGAAATACTGTTCGACTTAAATTCTGTTTAATGTAAAAATTAATATGATGTCATTAGCCAGGGTTGTAGAAGGTGTACTGAACTACCTACAAGATTAATTAAAAAACAACTATTTTTTTGGGAAATCCGTTTTTTTAAAAAAAGCTGCCTAATAATTTTGGACTTTTTCACTCCTTGCAGTTGTAGATTTTATTTCGTATTTTGCTTGATATAGGATTCAGAAACTTTTATCACATAAGTGCTCTTTTTCCACACCTGACTAAGAAGTATCAAGACTTATGTGTCAACTTTCAAGCCTGTACTTTAAGTACTTTAAGAGCAAAACGATAATAACAAAGGCAAGGAACGAGAAAATGTTTGATGGCTTTTTACGTTGAAGTAAGAAGTTCTGAAGACAAGATATTTTTAAATATTTCTCTACGTGTTGTTAAAATTGGCTCAGAAATAATAAAATGGAATTTGGGGTGTATGTGATACAAGAGTCTTTTTCGATGACTTCTGTAATGTTTTAGAACAATCGAACCCAACTGGTGACCTTTCTGAAGTTCATATTGTCACGAGGATGGGATATTGATATTGCAGTTGAGTTTTCGTCAATTTATAAACGGTTCGGTGAGAATAAAAATAGAATTTCAATAATTTGATAATTGAGGGGCATCGTTTTATTTTAATCCTATTGATCACGTCCCTTCTCAATCATTTTTCTGCAATTTTACGCAAAAACGAAGAAGAGCAGCTGAAATGAACTCTTCGAGGACGCAAAAAGGAATCATGGAGGAATTTCTTCTCGAATATGGAGACTATTTTAAGAAATCAGTACACTACTAAAGGCGGTTACTAAAGACCCGGTTTCAACAGCTGTACTTGTTCGAGAAAGGATAGCAAAAATGGCGGAAACACTGCAGGAGATGAACAGAATTTTAATGGATTTTAACTCGTACAAGATACAATGCGATAGGCATTTGGGGGTTAGTAAAATTATTTGGAAAAGTTTTAGAAGCTGCAAGAAAATTTAGGGATAAAATTTCAGTTTAATTCCGGGTAGAAAGTTATTTAGGTTTAGTAAGTTAACATTAAAAGTGCTTTTAGTATATTTTCTCTTTGTGTTTTATAAGTCATTATAGTTTGCTTGGGTTTGGATCATAGTCCGGACAAATATTATTTTTGAGTTACATACTTAGATTCTCTTTGATCCATTCATTCAATCAAAAACAATTATGCCCTAAATATGATAAAATAATTTTGTTAATTTGTCTGATAGAATGTGACTTCTGAACAAATTTTGAACTAAAAATATATTTTCTTAGGGGCTATATGATTGAAGAATTTTATCAGTTTTAATTAGTAATTTATTTAATTATATTTATGTAAAACTATACTCATTTGGCTGGCGGTATTAAGCCACAGGTGGTTGTAAATGTGTAGCCCGACCCCATAAGTTTTTATGCCGCATTGTGGTGTTATTTGTGGAAGTTTTTGATTTAATGCCATATTAACAAAAGCAGCATGTTTGCAAATGTTTAATAGATTTAAGATACAAGTAGATGACCAGTAGTACACATGCTTTGCTTTTCAAAGCCCATTTTTATAAAAGAAAGTAAATGAAATACCGCAATTGAGATTATAAATATTATTATAATTCTTGTCTGTGCTGAGGCATGTGATCCAGCTTAGTATTAAGGTTGCCTGGATAATAAAAAACATTTTTTTGGGATAAAGTATGCTATATAATTTTGTATCTTAGCTTAAAACTCACTTTTTCGTTTGAAACAACTGATTTTATTTCCTTTTTGTAGCGATGCCCTGAGTACTGCGCTATCAGGACTTTACTGCAAGTTAATAGTAATACTAGGAGTAGCAATGCCAGTCACCGAAATCATATCATCGAAAATTCCAAGTTACCTGTACCAGAGCTTTTATGTCTACCTTTACTTAGGAAGTATTACCTTCGTAATTTTCATTTATGCTGCTACAATGAAAACACGAGCGCTTTTTAGCATCCTTAAGACATACCGTGAGTACTTGAATAAAACTCGAGTGTCCTAATTTTTATTAAATCTTTATTGTACTTCTACAGACGAGAAGACAAACAACGTTCACATCAAAAGAAAAGCAATTCGTTTCGGCAGTTTCTACTTAAGGGTGGGAGCAATTGCGTTTGGTATTGGGACAATGGTCTATTCTGGATTGGAATTCGGACAATATTTTGAACTTCACGCCAGACCAGAATGTAGCAATGTTTTTGTGGCTTTAACTCCTGCCGCCCGGATGGCACTTTCAATCGTTCAAATGCAATTCATTTTTTTGAATACTACTGAGCTGGATATGGCTCGACATAAGGTGATTGCCAGATTCGGGCTAATGCATATGGTTGCCACTAACTTATGTGAATGGCTCTATGTTTTGGTTGAGGAGACTAAGCATGACATTTATCACTTCATGCATTCAAAGTCCGCCGATGGATTTGGAATTTCTCTAGGGGATTCGATAGTACCACCTACTGCATTGGGATCAGTTGATGCTAGCGCGGAGAACTATGGAGGTGACTTCAATTCAACGAATTCTACAGAAGGAGTGATTTCAGTAAGACGGACAGAAGCTGCACAACACTTAAATTGCCACAGAACTAAAATCATGGGATCACTGGTACAAGATGCTTCACCCTTTCTGTTTCCCTGCACAATCGAATATTCTTTAATTTGTGCAGTAATTTTGTATGAAATGTGGAAGAAGGTGAAATCCATTCCAGACATAGCCAAATCACGCAATGATTCACAAAAATTATCGCAACGTAGCGCCCACCACTTTTCGGTAGATTGTTCGCGGGCTCACAGAGGATTATTCGGTGGAATATTGATTATAGTGCTGACCATCATTTGTATGATTATGTATTTTGTGTTGCACGAAGAAAAAGGGTATGAGTTGGTTGCTATGCAAGAAGTAACAATCTGTGAAATGGTTATGTACAGCCTTACTAGTATTGCAGTTATAGCTGCCATGATTCGAATGCGAGATCTCAAATTTCTCAACAGAAACGATAAAACCGTGAAATCTATGAAACTTGATTGCACCTTACTTGTTCTGGCACAGACTGGCGTTTATGTCTATGGAATGTTTAGTATCATGGGAAGTTATTTTTCTATGGATGAAGGGACAGTTGGAGGACAAGAAGCTTTACTAGCAGAAATAATTGGTTTGTTCCAGACCTCTATCCAAACACTTTTCATATTGAATGCTTGTTGGCGACGTTGCAAAGGTGCACAACAGCAAAGACATAAACCCGGACGAGAGCTTATAACGTTTTTACTGATAGCGAACGTATCCTTGTGGTTTATTAATACTTTGATTAAAGGACGAGCGGCGTTTCGCAATAGTCACTTGGATTTCTTTGGGGTTTGGGCATGGACTATAATTACACATGTTTCCATGCCTCTTGCCATTTTCTATCGATTTCATTCAACAATTTGCTTGTTCGAGATATGGAAATCAGCGTATAAGGCCAAGCAGTGATGTATTTATTAGTAACAAGTGACCTTTTAGTTGTTTTGTTATAGAGTTACAAATTTGCAACAGTATTGTTTAAAGACCATCAATTGTTATTAGTTTTTTTTCTTCTAATTTATTTTAGCAAATAAAAGATGTATTTAGTGAATTTGTCAAATTTTAACATATTGCCATACATTAACACTACCATCCAGATTGAAATAATGTATCAGCAATACAGGAGGATTGTTGGTAGATTCGACGACATCCTGGCAGTATTCGTCGATGCCAAGGGATGCCATCAAGGTAAGGTATTATTACCACTTTTCTGGAATTCAATTTTGGGACTACCAAAAAGCGTGTGGATGAGTCATTAATTAAAAGCAGGGGGAGGGACCAGGATAAAAACATCTGCTTTGGTAGTTTTGTTGCTATACCTGCTACACCACACCACACCACATTGCGAGTGGAAAAATGCAACATTCACATATGATGAAAATACTATCAGACTGAATGGATTGATAGATCGGACAACGTTGTTTGACCATAGAGTCATACAATTTCTCATGGAATATGGATCCAGAAGGAGAGACGATAAGACGCTCGTAGGAATTCTTTGGAGCACGGATGTGGTAAGTACATAAAGATCTTAGAGAGGAATCTGAAAGAAAAGGTGAGGAAAACATCGAAGAACTTAAGAAGAGCGGAGTCACAGCTGCAAGTAATAACAGTAACTGCGAATGTTGGAAGTGGATCGCACTTCCTGGTCGAAAACAGAATTAGAGAGCCTGAAGAAAGAGGCAAGAAAAGCCTCTAGCCACCCCATGAGGAATAATGAACCACATGCATGGGAGGGCTATAAGGCGAAGAAAAGGGAGCTGAACACAAAGAGCTTCGAGAAAGAAAAAAAAGAGTGGTGGCGGGATTTCTGCTCGAACATGCAGATCATTTCAGGAGTTAGTAGACTACAGAAGATAGTCGCCAAAAATCCAGTCTCCAAAGTTGGTATTGTTCTCGGGATAGGATGAGATACTCGCTGTTCAGACAGCAAAGATTATTTGGCCTATTATTGTATGCATTAGTAATCATTTTTGAATGGAATTCACGGCCCTAGAAGTCAAATATTCAGATCAGTTGACTTTCTTGGAAATTTTTTAAACGCTGTCCAGGGAGACAGTGCTTTCCTCTTAATATTATTGCTACGAAATTGCTAGCCACATAAATTTCATACAACATAAGTAAAACAATAAAAATAATCCAAGTAACTATAAAAAATTCTTGGAATATTATATTACTACTCAACCGTTGTGTCTTTTCGCGTAGCTTCTTGGAGAGAGAAATCCTTTTTAAGCCAATATATTCCCATTATATCTTCAGAGATATCCAATAGGTTCATTCAGGGCTAACTAGATTGTTTCAGAGAGCTCTGAGATTTTAGGAGATAAATTTTAGAAAACAACCAACCCCATTACAACAGACTACCAGTTGCAATCCTGCTGGCTGCCTTTGCCCAGACCTTTCTGATCAGCTCTAAATGCGAAGGACAAAATGCCGCTTTGAGGCCTCCCCTCCCTGATTGTGTATGTAAATTTTGCAGCATGTGAAGCGTGAGGTTATCTGAACGCTAAATATATTTGACGGTCCACTGGCTTTTACTAGAAAGAGGATGTGATTATCCTGCGCTCATAAAATGTACAGGAAGGCCCTCCACTTTCTGATGACTGGACAAAAGGACTATTATTCTCTACATGGACTGAATTATGTCGGCTTTTATTGAACCTTTTATTATTAAACCATTTATTAGATTATTTGTGGAGATACTTTAAGAGTTCTCCTAAATTTTCTGGAATGGATCCTTAAATTTTAATTACTTGTAAATAATGTTAATTTCCCACCCCTTTACATATGTTTAGAATGGATGGTGGCGAAGTGTCCTCTGCCTGTAAAGTCATACATACAGCTGAACAGGGTTGTAAAATAATCCATACATTTTATCACCTTTATAAAAGCCTGAAAATTGAATTTTCCAGCTTTCTTTATTAAAAGAAATCTGGAGAAATAAATTTAGTTTCTGTCCCTTTAACCTGGAGAATACTCGTGTGTGTTCAATTGTATGTTTACCCAAAAGACGCCATTATGTCTCGACTGTGTTTGCATTATCCGAGAAAAGATTCATATAAGTCAGAAACATACACGTACAGGGTAAAAAGCCAAAGTTGTGTACACCTTTAGAGAAGTGTCAGCGATCTTCCAAAACCTTTCCGACTTCTTCTCGGAGGATAGCGTAGAAAAGGAACGTTGCATAAGATGACGTTATGCAATCAAGCGACGGATGATGTACGTTACACTTAGCCGAGAAGAAATATATTCCATAAATATGTACAAAGTATCTGGGGAAAAGGATTTTCTTGGGAATACATGGGTCTTGCAGGTAAGAGAATGTCATCTCTTTTGGGTGGGTAATGCAAAAAAGGGATTCGATGTGGAAGACTTTCAGGTAATGGAAATACGAGCGCGTAAAGAGCTCATATTTGCGTATATGCAAGTCTTGGAATTTCTACGAATATGGGCATTCTCTGCGGAGATTTTTAGAAAAATATTCATGATATTATCAGCACTGCATGCCATAAAAAATTAAGAACAATAGAAAAAAAATCTGTGAAATTTTAATGTCTGCAACAACTTTAATATTTTACTTAGTTTTTCTGTTGTTTTTTGCATTTAAAAAAAGATGGAAACGCGCACTTATCTACAAAGTACAGAATTGGATATTTTTAGATAGCATTAGCTTAGTATGACAGTATGAAGATAAAGATTGTTATACCTGGTTTATACATGGTTTCAGTTCTGATAATTGCATATAAAAAAAATTAATTAACCTTTCGATGAATGACGCCCAATTTTTTGCGGCGTATGCCCTTAAAAAAACAATTCTTCCAAAACAACTAGCGAGCTTCGTCATAGGTTGAATGGTAAGCCTACCGAGTCTGCCGAATTAGATACGATTAGGAAATAAGATTTTGCGAGAGTGCATCAGTGATGAGTGGTAGAATTCAAATAATGACGGCTGTTCAGAAGTATGAACTGTCTGATAGAGTATATTTTTAAAAATAGCATAGCGGATATTTCCGAACGACAAAATTAATCTCAGGATTCAAAATCTCCACTGGCATAAAAACGACCAGAAATTCAGATTCGCAATCTTGGCGAAAGGGTGGTGACGGCTCGATGCTCAGGGATTGATCTCCAAGGAATCAGACCTGAGATTTCGTTGGAGCAATGTCCATGAAATAGCGACAAAGGAGCGCTAGATATTTTTGGAAAATAAAGCCATAAAGACTTTTAATTTCTTAAGGAACGACGAAACCTTTTAAGTAGTATAAAAGTGGCGTTGTCTTTAGTGCGAGACTCCTTCAAGGTCAGTTGTACTTTTTTATTCCTAGGTACATCGGTATCTGTGCTCTGTTATGTATCATAACAGAGTTAGTCATGCATTTTTCCTCAGATGTGTGTACCTTCTGACATCCTTCATTTTCCTAACACCTGCATATGTGTACATATGCGCAATTTTCATCCCATATATGTGCTGAATAAATAGCTTTTTAGTTCAACCTTTGTAAAAGTTAAGCTTATGGTATTGAAAAAAAA
>QYTT01083791.1:0-13644 GCA_006980735.1 Dasypogon diadema
GTCTTTTCGAATTTTAAAATCATTCTATATTCATTCTGAGAGAAGGACTTCTCACATTTCCCACTGGGTATCTTCTTCTTTTATGAATCGTGTTGTTAGAGTTGTGTTGTTGGTTTTCTAACATACAAATTAGTATTAGTTCAGTAGGACGTCAATAGCTCTGTTAATAACGCTGAAAACAACAATCAAGTGATTCGAAATCCACAAAATAATCAATTGATTTGGGCGAAGCAGCTGCCAATGAACAGGCGAGTTCATTATATGCAGCTTAATGGGTAAATTAAGTCAGAAATTATCATTAGTATGAATTAATTGGTTTAGGACTATTGCATCAATATATAAATACAGTCTAAACTGAGGCTGCATTGTATTGGTGCTAGAGACTTTCAAAATCAATTGACTGTCAGATATTATGTACAATTTGAACTCTATAAGCTTTTTCTTTCTTTTAGAATTTCTTTAACACCAACCCTATGTAAACTGTTTAAACTTAGCTTTCGTTACCCACGATGGTAGCCGAGTGGATTGACGCACACATCTGAAGATTTTCTCCTCTGGTGGCGTGAGTTCAAATTCTGTACGAGACATGGAGATAGATCTGGGTACCAGCGACAATTCTACCGACTTGTCGAGCCACTTGGATAGTGCACAGTAATTTCATGCCAAAATGTTGGCTTACTTGCAACATCTGTCAGGTTAAAACTTCCTAATTTCCTTCCCCCTAAGCTGTGATGTGTACATAACAAGGGCGTCTCAAGTGCGTAGGCTATACCTTAAAAAAATGAACCAAAATGCACGGGGGACAGGAATAGAAATAAGCAGGATTCGTTCTCTTATCGACAGTTTGGATATATATTTTATAAAGGATTGACTGCAGTTTAGTCGAATATTGAGATTGAACCACATCTTCCATTGGTGAAATATGTTAGGAACTCTTTCGAAAGGGAAGGCACATTTTAAGCCCTTAACGCAAAAGGCTACATCACTCACGTGCACTTAACATTAAATCTACCATAATACAAAACATTTTATTAATGTTTTCGCAGAGTAGAGTAAAGTTAATCCACGCTTAATATATTCACGTCGGCGCTCTGGAAGAGAGTTTTCTCATGTTATATGGAGTTTGTCATACAATTCTCTCAGAAGAACCTCATGCTCATGGTAGGCACCGATGGTGCATTCCGGCGTGAACGTGCTGAAAAATAAAAATTTGAGTTCATGATTCTCAAGTTCTTATCTCACTGGTGTCTACGAATGTTGTGGATAGTAAAATAATGTTTAGATGCCAATTGGGTATTACAACAATAATATGATTCTACTTTAATCAGCAAGTCCAATTGCAACATTGACCAAGATATTTATGAGCTACCTCATTTTGGTTTATCCCGCTTCATGTATAACTCAAGCCAGTAATTTTTTGTTATACAAACGCCAAAATAATTTATCGTAAGCAAACTTTCTTAAATATAAACTATCGTGAATAACGCCTAAAAATATCGATCATATAGGCAAATATTAGGTCTGTATGGTTGAAAATTTGGCAGCAAATATCAAATGAAGAATTTACTTTGGTGGTAGGGATTTCAAAAATACGCTTTTCAGACCGTTTCCTGCAGCATTTCGCAAGTCCCATGACCTCATTCGTCTCTGCCATCACATAACCTCTTTCAATCAGCTGATATCTGCCATTTCTCTGCCAGGTTTCAGTCATCCTAAAAAGCAAGATCAGACAACTTTCAAATCTGGCACGAGGGGAAAATGAAAGAAAATTTCAAACATGGATTTCCTTTTGCGAATATGCAAAAGTTCTGTCCGTTTTCCCATATGGCAAGCAGACCGCTTCCACTATCCCATATGTTCAGTCAGGTTGATGACAGGTGTATGTTTAGATAGCCCAAGGACCAGACTATAAATAAAAGCTCTCGCATCCCTTCTCCTTGATTTTTGTTTCAATATCGGCGTTGTTATCATGGAAGTGTTAGAAGTACGTAAATATTAGATATTGTCTTCTTTTTGAGTTTGATTCCGACAATACCGCTTCAGAAGCCCACAAGAAAATATGCTACGTTTACAGCGAAAAAAGGATATGCGGTGGGTGGTTTGCACGCTTTAGAACAGGAAAACGGGATGTTAAAGATCTACAATGGTGTGGAAGGAAAGAAGGAATACCTGGAAGCCATAGTAATAACAACTGTTCCAGAACTGGCGAAAAGATTCAACGTTTACAAGGAACTAAAAGGAAATAGTACGATTCAGCGTATCTTACCTTGGCAAGCAATTGAGAGAAGAAATACTGCGCCGCTTTTGGTGACTGAAGACGAAAAGTGGATCCTGTATCACACACCACAAAGACAACGGATAATCTGGCGAACTGGTCAACGTCGGGAAGTGTTACTGTCGATTTTGTGAGACTGTCGCGGAATTATTCATTGGGAGCTTTTGCTACCGAACGTGACCAGTGTTGCCGTTTGGCTAGATATGTACTAAACTTACTACACTTTCGGGGCTTTTTCTAAATCTATTTCTTTGCTATACAAAAAATTTTATATTGTGATTTCTACTACACTACTCAACAAATTTATGACTCTTTTTTTACACTGCACAATTGGACAATCAATATCGATGTTTCGATCCGATGTCCTGCCTCTATTCATATGCCGCCACTTTCTTGTGTTGAACCTATACTCTTTATTTCGCGCAGTAAAGTCTCAAAGAGAGCTTCTCGAGGGTACGTGTCAAGGGCTGTCATTCTTTTAGTGACGTTAGATATTTGTGGTCACGAAACGTATTTTTTTTTTCTTAATTTGTGATGTTTTAGCAGTCGAATCAAATATTTTGTTTGATTACCATATTGAAAAGCATTAGTAGAAAATGTTTATAAGGCCCCGATGAACCTTTGAGGAACCCTAAAGGCCTGATTGTGTTTGTGTATTTAAAGTTCTATCTACTACTATCGAAAAAATTGGAAACTGCGATGCGGCAACACGTTACATGATGCATACTGCAGAGGTCTACTGGCAACCCAAGAGTAGGTGATCATCACCCAAAAAAAAGTTGGTAGATTTAGCCTGGGAAATTCGACTCCACCCACCTTCTTAATTTGTGATGTTTTAGCAGTCGAATCAAATATTTTGTTTGATTACCATATTGAAAAGCATTAGTAGAAAATGTTTATAAGGCCCCGATGAACCTTTGAGGAACCCTAAAGGCCTGATTGTGTTTGTGTATTTAAAGTTCTATCTACTACTATCGAAAAAATTGGAAACTGCGATGCGGTAACACGTTACATGATGCATACTGCAGAGGTCTACTGGCAACCCAAGAGTAGGTGATCATCACCCAAAAAAAAGTTGGTAGATTTAGCCTGGGAAATTCGACTCCACCCACCTTCTGATTTTTATCTGTTCCGATCACTCAGCAATCATCTACAATTCTACAGGGAAAGGGTTATGAAAATTATGAAATTTTGATTCGATTTACAAGAACTTTTCAATCGACTAGGAGGGATTTCTATCAGAGGGTGATTTAAAAAAGTTACAGAAAGTTGGAGATGGGCTATAGAATTAAGTGGTGACTATGTATTAGATTAATTGTAAATAAATGTATTATAAAACTGAAGTTGAAATGTGTTTGAGAAAATGGTTACAGCTTTTGCTCTTTACTTTACTTTTTTTTCTTCCCTATATCCAATTTAGGTTATTATTGTTCTATTCTGTAAATGGAAAACTAGCCAATTAGATATATACCATAGAGCCAGATTAGTATTGTAGAGTATCGTGTCTACCTCTAATCTGAACGTACTTTCTTGTTCCTTTTCTGCACACACAACACTACGCAATTCTTCATCGTTCTCCCGAGAACAGAGCCATCTGGTCTACGCGTCTCTAGTTCAAGGGTCTCCACTGTTTGGCTGAAGTAGCAAGGTAGGAAAATTCCCTCAGATTAAATTCTCAGCTTGGCCATTAAATCTTGCCTTTTATTTTTGAAATTAAAATTCAAATTGCTTCTGAATCACTTATCTTTAATCCTTTAATACTTTCAATTAATTATTTGGCATTGTTTAGTTAAAATTAAAAAATTTAAAATTTCCCTGATTGACTAGGTGCAATTCGAATTATCAAAACTATTTTGACTACTGAAAATATTTTCATTTATTTTTCAATAAAAAATCATCAGGACGCCTACACGGAAAAGTATTGAAAAATGGTCTCATGTGCTCATGTACTCGAAATGCTAAACCTTACAAATGTTTTTAATAGCAACCAAGCTATTGAGCGGATAGCCGCAAGCCGCCACAGTATTAACATAGAATCTATCTTTTATAATCCATATTCTGTAGTTTAGGAGGAAAAAAACTGAGGAAGGAGGATTGAGAAATACATACATATTTCTATATCTCGAAAATGAATTTCCAGTCTACTATAGGCGCAGCTTTTGATAAGTAGGGTTCTGATGGTCGTTACTGGATTTGTATAATAGTTAATTGAGATCTCTAGCTTATTAATTTTTTCATGGGCGTGGATAAAGTGAGAAAAAAATAAGTCATTAAAAAACTTTTGAGTAATTCTTTAAATTTTAGAAAAAGTTTAAACCTCGATTTACTATAAAGTCTAAATGACAGAAGAATTCTGAAAGAGAGAAACGCTTTTATACCTGAAAAAAAAATTTCTACACTGATCAAAATAAATATGTTAAGAATGCAGACATTCACTTTTATTACAATTTCAGTAATTTAATCTTTATTGCATAAAAATCATCTTTATCAGTGCAGACTGACGAAATGCAATGAGTTCAAGCCCCAAACCCAGTCTGTGTAATAAAGCAATAAAAACCCTAAACTAACCTCACGTGCATATATCAAATAAAATTTTATTACTAAACGAATTTTAATGTGTGAATCTGAAAGTAAAACTTGTTCCAAGAAATAATTATGCAGTACACTTGTATATTTAAGTATGCCAATAATACCAATTATTGCCTTTCTAATAATTGGCAGTTAATGCATGAAGGCCATCATCGCCAGGTTAAGAACACATTAAAAACATTTAAATATCACTTCCTGAAGTTCTTGTGAAAGTCCAGAGCAAATTCAAGTGAGAACTACTTTTAAATCCCTTCACTTTAAGAGCACGCTTTTCACTGAAAACCCACTTATTCCTTTCCCAATTTCAGAGAGACCGAAAAGGGTTCATCCAAAACAACCTGCTATAATACACCACAACTGGTGAAAGGTAAGGACAAGATCTGATCAAATCAGAAAATGATCTTTTAAGAAAGTATCAAGTGACATTCTTTTCAGGTTCGTTTCCGTGACAGTGAAAATATTCTGATTGCCGGCATATGAATGTGACCACATTCAATAAATTGTGATTGTGCAGCAGTCCGCTATGAATACCTCAACTACCATACAACAGATATCACTGTATACCATCTCCTCTGCCTCCTCAAACCACCAATGTACATGGCCTGTTTCGTTTTAATCAGTTCGCGCGACAATGCGCCCATACGAACGCCCATTAATTCCACCAGTTGGCGTGCTCGAATGGGTGCCAATTAAGTAATTTCTTACTTAATTTTATTACATCAAATTAATAAAATCATCGAGTGCAACTCACATCCAATCATCGGACGTACGATTAGCTCATGATCGCCACCGATCATAATTGACTGATCCAATTATAATTTCAGTGTCTCTTCCGATCAAATTGCCGTGGTTTTCCGGTCTTTACTTATTTTTTAATAAGTTTATATGAATATTAAAAGTGAATCTACTTCATGTGGCTTGTAATTGGAGGGAACCAGACTCAACAGACACTATTTACTTTACAGAATAATAACAGACGCACATACAGTGATACCATTAATTAAGGCAGCATTAATACCTCAGTTTTTAGCAATGGATGTATAGGTTTGAGAGGAACAACACTTTTTGCGATGATTTTTTTTTTTGGAATTAGGCTCCTAAGATATGTTTGACCTTAAATAGGTGTAACGTTACTGGTAACCAATTTACATAGAATCGATTGGGCACCTACACCAATAAATACCATAGATTACACTATTTTTTCTTAGTGAGTCTACATTCAAAATTTTCAAACTGATTCATTATCCACAAAGTGTTCAAGATGGAGTTATGATCTTGATTACTATCTACCTTAGTCTCTTCTTCTTACATAGTCTAATTTGGATAAATTTTATTCACAGCTTTGAAATTTATTCAACAAAACAAAACAATTTCCAGTAGAAATTAATCTCAAGTTTTTTTTTATAATAAAATTATCCACAAAATCTCTCTAAAATTGCAATTAAAAAAAATTTTTTTTTTGATACTCCAATGACGTAAGCCTACCCCAGGCGGTTACTTCACTACAAACTCTGATCTCTTCACTACACACAAGGCACAAAATTTGGCCTTGGGATTACCCGTCTATTTCACTTTCCTCTTATATTCTTAAGATCAAATTTCGTCTTTGACAAAAGAATCGTTCAGTCAGGTACAGGTAAGATGACTAGGTACTTCCAGGTTCTACAGAAAACATTCCTTTTATATAATGTTTATGGGAAACCGGTTTTTCATGTCTTGTCCGAAAATTGCATTCACATCACCGAAAAATCTCTATACAGAAAAAAAACGAATTTACTGTGTACTAAGCCTCCTAGAATCATCAGCCTGATGTGTTCTCCCTCTCCCTCTCTCTGTGTATTACCATCAACACACCGTGATCTTGATTACCTTTTAATTCTTAACCATTTTTGTTGTTGTACGTCGAAAACTATATTGGATCAACTTTCTTTCCAATGCTTTCAAAACATTTTCCTTTTTGGGGATATAAAATTTAAATTGGTACCGGATATTATTGTCAAGTTCATTTAACTTTCAATTCCTGTGCGGAGGGAAAACATTAACGTTTTTTTGTTGTTGTTGCTATACATAAATCTCTTGCCTCCTCCTCATTCCATATTTTCTGGAATCTGTGCGAAAGTATCTTGGAAATATCTTAAGACATAATGAAGTTAGCAAAACGATGTAATCACTTTTAATGAGCCATACTAAATGCTTCGGATTAAATTTTTGTCTTAATGACTCACTCATTTCCTGGCATTATTTTTTCTGCCTTCATTTTGTTATTGTTGACAGTATCTTAGCCTGGGGTTGCGTTGGACGCTGACTGAAAAGCCGCAAAATTTCACGATATCACGATATAAATAATGAATTGATCCCATCAGAGTATTTTATTAATATGGAAGTACTTAATATCCGACATAAATTCGGGTCGCCTTAATTTGAAATATTGAGGGAATTTTATTTCATTAATTGCGACAAGATATATCAAGGGCAATATTTAGATGTCTTGACTGAGTGTTAACCTTTTATCACACCGCTTTAGGATTGATATGTTTTCATTATGAAAACGGAAAGTTATACCCTATATAGGGTGTATTAACTTTGATCCAACGTTTGTAACGCATCGAACCAATAATGCTAGCTCAGAATGTAAAAGCAAATCGATTTAAGCATGTCCGTCTGCCCATCCGTCCGTCCGTCTGTATACATTATAACTCGAGAACGAATTGAGCTAGAAGGCTGAAACTTGGTACATATTACTTTCAGAAAATTTTTAGGTCTAAATTCGAAAATGCGCCGAATCCCCCCACTCCTTCAATAGGCCGCCATATAGAACTTTTGGATTATTGGGTATAATTCAAATAGGAAACAACGTATAGCTCTCACATTTAGTAAGGAGCAGTTTTATGAGAGGCTTAACCAATAAAATGAAAATCGCTCATATTCCCCCCACTCCTTGGTCGGGCCGCTATATTTGATTTTTGGATTATTGGATATAATTTGAAGGGGAAGCAATCTATCACTTTGAAATTTTGTATAAATGTGTTTTATGAGACTCCAGATCGGAAAAATGAAAATAGGCCACGTCTCCCCACTTCTTGGTCGCACCGCCATATTGAATTTCCAGATTATTGGATATAATTCGAAAAGGAAGCAACATATCATTGTAAAATTTTTTACAGAAGAGCCTAAGGCTGATTCTATATATTATGTTGTTTTTTTATGTATTAAGGGGAAAGATACAGCAAAATCTTTAATGGAATCGAAAAACACGTAATATAAGTTAAGTTATTTTTGCCTTGTTCGTCGTTGCAATCACATTTTCTGAATTATCATGATCATCAACTATTAGAGAAATATTGAAAGAATGGGGTTTCTAGTCGATGACTGAGACTTTTTCTGGTAAAGTTTTATGGATTTTCAAACGTTATTCTTAATATCACCTGTTTCAGTAAACGGAATATTGGAAATACGCCACCTGAAGTACCTTACAAAGCCTGATCTTGATATATTGTTTGAAAAGTAAACATTGGGAAGGAAAATTGAATTCAGACATCGTTTAAATCAATGGCGAGAAGATAATGTACGTATAAATTATAAATAGTTCCAGTTTACTAAAAAAGTGTGCGATTTTGTAGAATATTTCGAGGCCGTCACTCGCCAATACTGAGTCTGCTAATTCAGAATACAGTGTTCGTTTTTGCAAGTGATTGCGAAAAAACACAAGAAAATCTGCCATCAGTTCAACGTTATCACTAACTAATCCATATATTAATTATACCACGAAAGCTCCCGGTTCCGTATTTCAGCCACTTTTTTTTATATGGAGTTTCATCGAGTTTTTCTTGGAATTTTATAATGGCAACACTGATCCGCATCTGTTCGGGGTTGTGTTCATTGCTTTGGGCTTGCGTTCCTGGGTAACTTTGGTGTTAAGTGCGGTGTTTGCCACCGATAAGTATGCAATACATGGATTTATTGGAACTTTTACTCATTTCCTCTATTATTTTAACCATTTATTGCATAGTATGGATCTGCTCAAGATTTCAGTTTTTGCAGTGACTTTTAAGGGCTAAACAGAAGAGACAGAGAATTGTCAATTTCTGCATGGTAACATATTTTGCATGTATCATTTTAATTCTTGCCTGCATGAGAGGATTAGGCCTACAGGGGACACCTCCAAAAAAACGCGCCTCTTGCCTCTTGGAGGTAACTCCAGGGTGATGTGGAAAAAGGCTTGAAATTTAAGGTGCAAATTGAGGGAACATATAAAAATGTTATGCCACTCATATTCAATTTGTGCAATTGCACAGGGGTCTCCAAGTATAAATAATAATAACGTTCACTTTTCACAGGGGAGGATTCTGGCCAAAAAATTACTTGAATTCTTAACGAGTGGCCTTTAATAAAGGATAAGGATGGTTTTGATTTGGTATGTTTACAATGTTCTTGGTAATATTTTTTATACTGTGTTTTGTAGATTAATATCGACTATAATGAAATACATAACGGAAAAGGTACTTATTTGTTTAAAAAATGGCCTGAATTCAAAATAAAAATTATTCCTATACTGAAAGAAATAAAGACAAACAAGGACTGGGGCTTTTAAGAAAATTACTTAAAATAGTAAGTGAAATATTAAAGCATTCTAGAAAATGGTGTTATGTTTTTTTTTTTTTTTTTTTTTTTTATAGAAACCAGCGATGCAATTATAGCTCTACTCTTGCATTCACTTGTGCCACCAACGATAAAATATAAAAAAAGGGCAAGGACAGTAATATTATTACTAAAGCTAGCATTAGGGACTCACAAACAGCATTTTTCTTGCATGCAAATACATCTAACGATATTGACAATAAGTTAGATGAACTCAAGACAGACCTTTATGAAAAAGGCGATACACTGCAATCAATAATTATTGGGATTGTTTCTGATTTAAATGATATAGTAGACTTTTATGTACACAATGGCAACATCAAATATTATTTTGACAATTTTTTATTGGCTTTCGATACTTGTTTGAAGGTCTTTTTTTTCCTATAAATTTACATTACCCAAAATGTTGTGAGGGTTTTTGGATATTCGTTCAAGAGTACTTTTATGAAATTCATTATTCTCACGAAAATCTCAATTCCTCACTATTGTGCCTTATTGAAGATCTGAAAGACATCACATAATTTTATTAACACACCGCAATGATTTTATTTCGTTACACTTAACATTGTTGTGAAATGGTTTCTTGCTTTGTCTGTGTTAAAGAAAAGAAATTAAATTGTTTGTTCACATTAGAACAGCTATCAGGTTCATTTTGAGTTGTACCATGGAAAAGTGGGAAGAAGTTATAAAACGGACAGGAGAAACAACGGAGGTGAATTTTTTTCTAAGGAAAAGGGAAGATTTAAGGCAAAGAAGATACGTCGTCCGAAGAAGCTGGGTCACGGAGGAGGCAGCTAGAGAACCGCGGTTCTTCCCGACATCCACCTATCAAACTAGTACGTAGAAACTCTTAGGTAATTTAAAAGTCTTATATTTTATATAGCGGGTGTTTTTTTAGTTAGTAAAGGTGGTAGGCAGGTTAGACTTAAGTTAGATATGAATTTTGGCAAAGTGTAAAAATGTTGAAGTGCTGAATTTTTTATTAAGTCAAATATTATGCAGTTTCAAATGGTGTGGTTTAAATTAACGAACCCAAATGCAGCCATCCCTTAGAATCCCTAGACAGGGGGTCGTAAAGGATGTTATATGTATTATGTCCTGGAACCACGGGAGATATTTTGGACCTGCATCTTTACTCTTATTGGTTTATTTCTAGAGAAGTTGTTTTCGTCAAAGATGCAATTGATGTATCACACAAGAATGAGCAATATAAAAAAAAAACCGTAAAAAGAGACTTTAAAAGTATGTAACAATTTTATAGCACACCAATAATAATAGCCTCAATTTTTCAAAGTACGTATAGCAGTGTTTGGAGTGACCTCCACAATATCATGTATCACGTAGCTTAGGTTGCTGGGATTGTTACGCGTGAAAGTAACCAATGAAAGCTATGGACGCTTTTGGGAATTCAATTTCTGCAGCTTACTGGACAATTCGACTCTATACTCTACGCTATGATTGCAGTGTCACCCACAGTTAGCTGGATAGCTGGATAAGAAGATAAATACCAGTGAACAGTTAAAGTATTAATAAAATCGCTTGCTGAATTGCATAGTTGAAATAGTTGAATTTTTGGAAACACACTATACATATTATTTCGTATAAATCGGTATATCACTGGCCCCGTAAAAATATATCTGTTGAAAAAAAAACTAAAATCATTTTCTTCGCCCTTGTGTTGATCCACACCGGTGGCCCAGCGCGCTGAGGCGCATATCTGCAGGTTTCTCCCCTGTTGGTCTGGGTTGAAATCCTACACAGGACACGCCGATTTATCTGGATACCAGTGGTTTAGGCAATTCTTCTGAACTGACAAGAATTGTACTTGCGAAGCACAGTACTAATTTCATGCCAAAAATAAAAATTGTAGCTCATTTGTCAGGTTAAAATTTCCCTCCCAATCTCGCGATACTTAAAATAAAGGTAGAGTTGATTAACGTGTTGCAAGTGCTTAAGCACATTCACTAAATAATAGAAAAATGTTTATCGTTTTTCCCTTAGTTGATGCTTGTAAACTGTCTTGGGGTAAGTTATATTAATATATTAGACCATATGGAGCAAACCCTGAATCAATTTTGTGGTGCGAGTGGTGCAGATGAAGTGAACAGACAAAATGGGGATGCCCTTTCTTTTGAAGTTGAAAGTAGGATAACGTTAGCTATTAATTGGCATGAGGAGAGTTAAATATTTCTTGTGATCATTAAAATAAATGCTTCAAAAATTTCTCGGTTCTAATAAATGTTTCAGAAAATCAATTTTAACCAACTTCAGTTGGTCAAAATTGAAAATATTTACTCTAATAATTTAATGATCTTATAAGTAGCACAGTATGGCAAATAAATCCTAGTAATATTGTTACTTTATTGAAATCAGGGTTTAGTATGACAAAATGAATACGACAATGAAACAGCAATTACTGAAAATAAACAAATGAAGCTTACATTTAGAAATATTGATAAAAAATGCCATTCAAGATTTTGTTTGTTTGAAGAGTGTGAAATTTTGGAATCTGTAAATCCAAGTATTGTAAACAGAATCCGAAGCAATTGAAGATAATGACAACGAGTATTACTTAATGGTTAGTAATTAGATATTGCTAATAAAAAAGAAAAAAAACATTGATGCAAAATATTAACCTCTCAACGCACCAATTAAAAAAGAACACGGTCGTTTTTCCGTTAATTTTTTTATTCTTTATTTTCGTTATAGACACAACATTAACAACAAATAAAAAAAAACACACTAAATTGTCTCTTTTTGCAAAACAAAAGGTTAACTAAAGACATACGTGTTAAATCGAGTGAGCGGAAAAAATTCAATTTATTGAACCCAAGTTTAGTTGGTTGAGTGCATTAAGGTTAACAAGAAGCGGTTAAATATTGACAATCAGAAAAAAAGGTAATTGAAAGATTTAATCTGTACAAGCATAGTTTAGACAAGTAACATCTAGGACACAATCATACAGATGGGAGGAACAAATTGAAATAAGTGGGACAAAGTTTAAAAAAAAATCCATAAAATAATATTAAATGTTTCTATTGCAAATTTTGAGGATATTGGTTAAGAATAGGAGAATTGTGCATTATTGAAATGTGCGGCATCAACACCAGAGAGCAAATGTTGGCTTTTAAATTTTAAACGAAAGACACAGAACTGCATCCAAAAAAAATAAATTAATTCGTCACACGAAACAGCTTGGATTTTTTTTTAATCTAAAATTAAAAAGAACGCTGATAAATTTTTCGAAAATTTAAAATAGAAATTGCACGTTGTGGAGAAAGAAGATTTTTAATTTGGACCAAGTGTACAATATAGCCTGCGATATCATCTAGTTGCCTATTATTATCTCCATTATTGGTTCTTTTGGGTAAGAGAAACTCTTAAAATCACAAAGTGTGCTCATATTAGCTTTCAGCTCTGGAAAATTAACTTCAAACCATGCCAGAATCTGATTTGAAGAAGCATTTCTTCAAATCTCTGAACATAATTGCGCAATATTAACACGTTCAACCCGGCGCCTTGCTAGTAAGAGAGCGCTCTCATGTTGTATTTAGTTTATCATGTAATTTTCTCTTCTCGCGTGTATCACCGGTGGTACACGCCGGGTTGAACGTGTTAATTGAATCGTTGAGCGGCCAAGAAACTAACTTATTCAAAGAAGACGGTTAATATTTTAAATATTATGACAGGAACAATTGGACAAAGCCAACTTTTGCATGTTAATACCTTTAGGCCTTGGAAAATTTTTGTCCGATGTAGTTGCGTTGTATGACTACGACATAAGTTTACACTTAGGCTTACGTATTTGCGGTTCAGTTCACGTAGATTTAAAAATATATTTAAGTACTGTAAGTACGCGTTCTAAGGATGCTTGTAAAGTAATTCAAAAGCTTGCTAATAAGCTCTACGGATTAATAAGAAAAGGCAACTGGGATGTCCAAATATCTCGAAATTATGGCTATATAAATAGTCCAAAAGCAATTTTCTTCAACATCAGCCGAGCAGGCTGATGCGCACGTATACAGATTTCCTGCTCTGTTGGCGTGGGTTAAAATCCTGCACAGAACATGGCGGTATATATTGATACCAGTGGTTGAGGCAATTCTATTGACAAGAATTTTACTTGCGAAGCCACTGGGATG
>QYTT01083791.1:13664-37340 GCA_006980735.1 Dasypogon diadema
AATTAAAAAGAACGCTGATAAATTTTTCGAAAATTTAAAATAGAAATTGCACGTTGTGGAGAAAGAAGATTTTTAATTTGGACCAAGTGTACAATATAGCCTGCGATATCATCTAGTTGCCTATTATTATCTCCATTATTGGTTCTTTTGGGTAAGAGAAACTCTTACAATCAGAAAGTGTGCTCGTATTAGCTTCCAGCTCTGGAAAATTAACTTCAAACCATGCCAGAATCTGATTTGAAGAAGCATTTCTTCAAATCTCTGAACATAATTGCGCAATATTAATTGAATCGTTGAGCGGCCAAGAAACTAACTTATTCAAAGAAGACGGTTAATATTTTAAATATTATGACAGGAACAATTGGACAAAGCCAACTTTTGCATGTTAATATCTTTAGGCCTTGGAAAATTTTTGTCCGATGTAGTTGCGTTGTATGACTACGACATAAGTTTACACTTAGGCTTACGTATTTGCGGTTCAGTTCACGTAGATTTAAAATGATATTTAAGTACTTTAAGTACGTGTGGTACTACACTCGTTCCAAGGATGCTTGTAAAGTAATTCAAACGCTTACTAATAAACTCTACGGATTAATAAGAAAAAGCAACTGAGATGTCCAAATATCTCGAAATTATGGCTATATAAATAGTCCAAAAGCAATTTGCTTCGACATCAGAGCAGACTGAGCAGGACACGGAGCAGACTGAGGAGGACGCCTACAGATTTCCTGCTCTGTTGGCGTGGGTTCAAATCCTGCACAGAACATGGCGGTATATATTGATACCAGTGGTTGAGGCAATTCTATTGACAAGAATTTTACTTGCGAAGCCACTGGGATGTTGCACAGTAATTTCATGCCAAAAATTGTGGATCATTTGCAACATTTGTAAGGTTAAAATTTCCCAATATCCCTTTCGCCAATTTCCTTCCGTCTAAGCTGTGCTGTGTGCATCATTGATAATGATAAAGATAATAATGATAATAATTTTATTGGGGTAGTACAAAGATATTACAATCTTAACTGTACAAAGTTTAGTGGCTTAATATAGGAACAAAAAAGAATAAATCAAATAAAAAGAGAGAAGAAAGAGAAAAAAAAAATGAAAAATGAATACAAATAAAATTGAAAACTACTAAACGAAAAATTCGAGTAATAAAAGAATAAGGTTATATAAAAATAATTCAATAAGTGAAAACAAAAATAAAAGTCCCAGAGCGTGCATGCCTAATTAAAGATGTTTGATGAATCCAACAGTTTGCAGAATCTACTGTAGGGGGCCGACCGCTGTATATCTGCAGGAAGTGAATTCCAAGCACATGCGCACTGGACGAAGAAAGATCCTCACCAAAGTGGGAACGGCATAAAAGAATTAAAAGGTTGCTATGCCTGGCCGATTGCAGAAAATTCAGTTTCTCATAAAGGTATATAGGCTGTCGCCGGTGGATAAGTTCATATAAGAACTAAATCATCCGCAGAGACAAATAAGCATGCAACGCGCGACCAAGGAGATATGCAGAGTAACGCGATATATGACTAAATCGTGGTAACCTGTGAACAAAACGGAGGACATCGTTATATGCAACAGTCAGCCTTTGTCGACATCTTGAATCGATTACAGGAAATGGAAATATCAAGCTACCGAATGTGAAGTGTGGAATTAAAAGAGAGATGGCCAATTTCTTTCGAATGCGTAAAGGTAGAAGACCAGCCCTACGCCACAGCTGCGTAAGACAACCATATATTTTACCTATAACTGCCTCGACATGGTTGCAGCAAGTGAACTTTGAGTTGAGATTGATGCCCAGGTTTCTGACAGATTCGATATATGCGAGTGCAGTGTTACGCAATAATACTGGAGGTAGAATTTTGGGATCAATACCATTACGATAAACAGCTAGGCAATTGGATTTGTTTGAATTAAGTGTCAAGCCGTTGAAATCAGCCCATGCAGAGATATGCCTCAGGTCCTCATTGAGGCGACATACGCAATCCTCCATCATACCAATAGGAGCGCTAAGATACATTTGTACATCATCCGCATACAAGTGAACAGACGCATTATCAACATCAGGAAGGTCGTTTATGAAAAGACAAAACAAGAGAGGCCCCAGAATAGAGCCTTGAGGAACCCCACACTCAAGAAACGCGTCATCAGAAAGCGTACCCCCCACCTTCACCTTTTGACCGCGACCATGCAAGTAACTATCTATCTACGTAATCGCAGAAGAGGAGAATTGGAAGTTCCGAGACAATTTGGCCAAGAGTATGGAGTGATTGATAGAGTCAAACGCCTTCGCTAAAATCAAGTAGCACTAGTATTGACAAGTTGTCATTGTCCAACGTCTCATGAACATCCGAAGTTACCCTCAACAAGGCAGATTCACAACCATGGAATGCTTGGAACCCTGATTGGCACCTAGATAACAAGCCTTCCTTGATTATGTAATCAATGGCCTGACCATGGAGAATTCTTTCGAAAATTTTGGACAGGAAACAGAGAAGACTGATCGGGCGGAAGTCACCAGGATTAGATGCAGCAGCCTTCTTAGAGATCGGGATCACTATTGCCTGTTTCCAAAGCAAAGGAAAATTTTTGGTTGTCTCCTGAGCCTAGGCAATATCTTAACAAAAAAAATTATCATTATTATTTTTTTATTAAGAAATGTTTCAACATGGACTGAATTAGGTAGAAAAGTAATATAAGGTAGTAAAATATAGATAAATTCTTGTAAAAAACCGTGATCTAATTTAAAAACGGTGTAGCAGGATAAAAAAAAAAGACAAAAAAAATACACATGACTTCTCTTTGATTATATCTCATGTATGTAAAATTTAGATCAAATTGACATATCACACTTGTGTACCTTTACCTGTTTTCATCGGCTATACTAAAAGTTAATCACCTTTAATATACCGTGACTATAATGTCATCGAACAATAGTGAAGAGCAACTTGATTGAGCAAAAAAAAACTATTTTTTTCTAAGTTAGAGGTCTTTGGAAAATTAGGCCTAAACCTTAAATGATTAAAACAAAAACAAAAAAATACTGCAGAATTCAAAGGCAAATTAAGATTGTAAATTTTGAGCTGGCATTTATCTGACATCGGAACGTAAAGTAACAAATTTTGTAAAACGATTCAAATTAGTACAGAACTAATTAGATAATGTATGCTTTTCCCTTATTTCATATTCAATTTCTTCATAAATATTGTACGAAATCATTAATTCCCTGCGTGTTTTCGATAGCTTAATCACTTGAAAGCCCAAAATGCGCTACGGAACAACTAGATTTCGACCTTTTAAAATATTCAACAGCGTAACCCCGAGAAAAAAAAAACACACACACAAAACAAAATCTGGAAATCTGACTTAAAGCTTTCACATAAAATTATCAAAAAATGAATTACTCATTAAATTTTGCATATTTTAAGCATGAGCGGTAGTGGCTTGACCGCTCGTATAGTGCAAAAGATCATCGATCTTCAAGACGGTTTTGATAATTTGGTAAAAGAAAAGTGGCCTAAAATACGTTGGGCCGCAATGGTTGCGCACTGAACTGGTCTAAACTATCCACCATCGGTTGGTCGGTTTGTTACCGATTTTTTTTCCCTTGTTTCAACAAATTTCCATTCAGCAGAATTAATTCGATCATTTCGACTGAGCATTTAATGGATGCCTGGGCACCGAACACTAATTTTAGCCTAATAAATCAGGAAAATAAGGTGAAATCGCCGATAATTAAAAAAATGAAAAGATAAAGTTCAACACAAAAAGCTCGGCAATAATGTAAATTAATTAAAATTCAATTAACAGAAATGGGTAAAGAAAAAAATTTCGAAGGGGGCAAACATTAAGTAAGACATGACAAATTACTGAGAACGGGTAATATTTCTGGATTTTAGTGGAAAATGGCACTGGCCTGATGTAATTTTTTATGTAAAATTGGTAATTAACGAAAGAAATGTATAATAATTTACGTCTGATGGCTATCGAATCGAAGATGTTATGGAACCCTGTGAACGGCGGACACAACCAGAAAAAAACTCGCAATTTAAGTGAAATTGGCACACGTTTTTAATATTCAATTAATACATTTATTATGTCCATTATTTTCCGATTATTGGCATGCTGAAAGTTCATTTCACCGACACGTGTCATTTCATATCAATTTACCTGCACACTACACAATGTTGATGGCATTTTAAAATCAAATTTCCAAATTTATTTCCCTCTTTTTCAATATAATTTGAATGTACCTTGATCAACGTCGCGGTATAACGTTTAAATTCATCAAAAATTTTGTGTTTGATTTAAATTAAATTAGGTTTTATGGTGTTACTCTCCGAAAATTTTCAACTAATCACTGGATAATAAAAACAATTATAATGAAAAAAAAACTTGTTTAAACGAAAATTCCCTCCATTTAACGATTTCTTTGGTCTTTTTTATGGTCCGCCAAGAAAATGAACTAATCAAAATGAATTTTGCGGTAGAAAGTTGAGAGAACCCATGAAGAGCTTGATCTATAATCGCATCCACAAGCCATTATTTAGCAATTTATTACCGATTTATATCCAAATGTATTCGTCTTCTCCAATTTAAGTGGATAACCGCGTTTTTCATGATTTAATAACGTCAGATCAGATCGAAAACAGAATAACTTCTCAATGTGATGTGCAGATGGAACCAGCATATTTAAAATTCTTCAGAGTGTTCCCCAGCATTTTTGATAAAAATTTCATGTAGAAAATGTGGAATTGTAAAAAAAAAGAAAGAAATTATCGAAAGTTTTTTTGTTTCACATTCATTTGAGTCGTTTATATATTTTTTTCTCTTCGCATAACAATTTTATTGAAAATTTATAAATATGTTAATTATTGTTGGATGGTTTGTTTGATTTATTAATCGAATCCGTTTCTTAATTGTTGAGTGCAAAATACCTACAAAGTGGATGTTATTGTAGATGTTAAAAAGACATAAACAGGAAATAGTAGCACTTGAGAATTTTACAATAAAAACACCTTTAATCGACAGACGTTATGTAATGATCTGAGTTTGTAATTTTGTCTTAATTTTAATGTAAAACTAGTTTCTTGTTCTCTAGAGAAATAAATCATCGCTAAATTAACATCGTTACGTTTGGGATAATTCAGAGGTTAAACAAATCAAGTTTTAAAGGTTGAAAAAAGTGGTGTCTAATAAAATTCGGGTCGGCGATGATATTTCTTAAGAATCACACATTGCCGTATAGACTGAATGTTTTTATTTTATTTATTTAGTTATTTATTTATTTTTTAATTACTACGCGAACAAATCAATTAAGTCAGGCTAAAAGGAAAACATTATAATTGTTTGCTGAACAAATATGAAACTACAAATCTACGATTTAGTTGGCCCAATCAAAAATGATTTCTAAAGTAATTATGTAAAATTTGGGCTGATATGTGATGCATATTTATAAATGAAAAAATTGGTGATATATGAGTGAGAATTTGATTTAAGGTAAAATCATAATGAAACAGTGTTTCGCTACGCTAAAGGGTTTTTCCAACTCTCTTAGAAGCAAGTCATCTCTGATTCACACTCAAAAAAACAAATGTAGGATGTCATCACAGAAAAACAAACGAAAAATGAGTTACATCACAATTGTGGTCAACCATTATCTGTAATCTTACAAGGAAATGTATGAAATGAATGATATATTGTATAATATTACATTTTATTGTCAAGGCCAATTATTGGAACCTATGTAAAAAAATATATAGAAATTGTAATGATAATGAATGTAATGAATGATATTGACTCGCTCAATTTGAAACTTGTAAACAATGAATGCCCGACTTATTTCTCTTGGACTATTTTATTGTTGATAGCATCAATAAAATCACTTTTAAAAATCAAATGTCTTTCCCGGAATCTGATCATGATCTCATATTAATTAAATTTCTCTCGGGCTCATGTTGAAAATATCATTCAGTTTCGTGATTTTAAATTAATCGATATGCCTTCGCTCTTTGACGGGTGTTCTGATCTTCGCTGGTGTAATATTTTTTTGACTTCTGACATTAATATTAAGGTTGATCTTTTTAGTAATTTTATTACCTATCTTTATGATAAATATGTAGATACCACATAAGACGACGAAATAAATATCTGCATGGCTAACTGCTGATATTATGAAATCAATGGCTGTTAGAGATATGTTACACAGAAAGTGGAAGAGCAAAAGAACGCCTGAGAATCGACAATTGGTTGTTCGACAACGTAACTTGGTTAACTCTGCCATTGCTGTTACTAAAAAAATATCAATATGATACTCTGTTAAAAGTTTCTAACCCAAAAAGCCTTAGCTTAGAAAGGATGGTATAGTCCCGAAAACACCGAAACCCCCGGTTAGCTTTGGATCTGATGAGCTGAACACCTTCATTGCGACATTGCCAAATCATCTCTCTCCGGGAGTGTCAACCTGCATGCGAAGGAACATTTCATTTTGACTCTGTATCTGAAGTAGATGTAGTTTTGTCCATCAAATCTACTAGTTCGGGTGCCATGGGACTGTGCAATAGATCACAGCGCGTACAGGTTGGCTCTGGTTTTTTCAAAACTTATTGAGTTATGATTCGGTGTCCCACAGGGTTCCATTCTTGCACTTTACTTTATATACGGATGACTTGGAAGTTATGAATTTAAATTGTAGTATCATCAAGTATGCTGATGACGTTCAAGTGTATATATCTGCCCCTAAAGATAAAATCTGTGATGCTATCCGTGGTATTAATTCTTATATGGATCGGATAAATAAATGGGCTAGAGACAATAATTTAATTGTAAATTCTAAAAAGACTCAATCTCTTGTTATCTATAAGAATGCAACAGATACCTCTTCTTTGCCATCACTTGTTTTGAATAACACATTGATACCATTTTCAAGATGTGTTAGAAACTTAGGAGTAATCTTTAACTCTAAATTAAACTTGGGAAGACCATGTAAACATGATCTCAAGTAAAATATTCGGAATTCTTAGGCATGGACACGGTGGCTTTTGGAAGGCTTCAGAGGGCCTTCAATGCTTGTATCCGTTTTGTTTGTCATCTACGTCGCTTTGATCACGTCTCACCTTAGAGTAGTAGTTATACTTGGTATGACCTTGTCTCAGCATTTTGACTTCCGTAAGTGTGTTTGTATGTTTAAGATAATTAATCATCAGGATCAGACACCAGTCTACTTGTATGACATGATAACGTTTTTGAATTCTCAGAGAACTCGAAATATTCTGATTCCAAAGTTCAAATGTCTTCTATCTAAGAGATTATTTTTTGTGTCCACAGTAAGGATATGGAATGGTTTGCCAATGCAGTGTAAAAAGGCACATTTAGAGCGCCAATTTAAAGAAGCTAATAAAAGTTTTTTCTCTTTTTTGTTTGGATTCCACCCATAATTTCGCAATGACCAATGTTTTTTGCTGATAATTGGTTATTACAAAAAAGTGGCCTGAAATCTTAGATGGACCAATAGGTCAGGTACCAAATTTTATCAAGTATTTCATCGATGACCTTTAATTGGTCCATAAAGCTAGAGATTATTTGCATGAACGAGTATTAATGATACTGAAAACCATCTGTACGTATTGATATGATATAAATCGATTCGTTGACTGGTATGTACTTCTGCTTTGACTTTAATCCTCTTGCAACTAAAGTTAAATCAGATATGGTTACATGCATACTTCATTTTTCGATATAACACTAATAAATTTTCAATATTTGCATTTTTGATATGAGTCATTGGGAATTTTGTCAATAATTAGTCAAAAGTATTTGTGGTGCTCATTTAAATTTGTTTTTGTTAATTTTAGCAACCTGAAAATATTTCAAATTAAGAAACCGAAAAGGGATCGTTGTTTTCTTTAATAAACAATCATTAAGATTTTAAAAATAAACTTTATGTAAATTATCACTATAAAATACAGGTTATTTAATAAAGTAGCTTAGTTAGCGGTGTAATAGGTCAACAACCTTCGTGTTACCTTTCAAAATATCCCAAGTGAATCAAAAATGTTAATCATTAAAATAAATATTCCGGAAAAAAATATAAGTGGTTTTAATAAAGAACTTTTCGGTATGTGTAATATATATAGTGTGATACGTGTACACAACCATGAACTCGTTCCTAACATGTTCAACCCGACGATTTGCTAGTAAGAGAGTTCTCTCACGTTGTATTTAGTTTATTCTGTAATTTCCTCTTAAAGTTCTCGGGTGGTATCGGTGGTACACGCCGAGTTGAAAGTGTTAAAATAGTGCCTTTTCCTCCCCAAAATACTTCTTTGTATAAGAATAACATTGAACGGGTCAATCTCCTTCTTTTGACTAGTAAAACCTAAGTACAATAATTTGAGGATTAGGTTGGAATTTCAAGAATACATCGTAACTCTAAATTTGGTGATTGTAATAACATTTCAATTATAATGGGATATATAAATGATGTGGATAAAAATTCAGGGGGTTCGCCTAATATGCCAAAAGAACTGGCCTAAATACTTAATTGTAAATTTACTTCATGGTAGTCTGCTATTTTCAGGCCTCGATTTTAATAATTATATAATTTACTGTGATCATAAAATTCCATGCAATGCATATAATTATACTTTACTTAATACTTGTTTTAAAAGTTCTTTTGTTTGTGGTTAACTTATATTTCTTCATCAACTTATACTCAAAAAAAAACCCCCAAAAATTCTTTCTCTACGTCGTATATTTTATTTCTACCAAGAAAAATTTGGGGGTTGAATGTTCTTCCGACCAATATTCATTTTATGATCTGGTTTATTTCTTAATTTCCCTTACTGACATTTAGAACTCAGTGTGGATAGGTATAATTTCAATCTTTATAATAATAAAACAAAAAAAAACATTAAAATTTGCGGAAAGGAGACCAAGGATGATTGCCTTCAGCAAAAATTTAAAGAGTTTAATATTCTGCGAAATTTTGTTTCAAGGAAAGGTATCGATATACGGATGTCACGTTAATTAAAGTAACAAATTATATCAGAGATTTCGTTAAAATAATGTCGATACTTGAGTATCCCGAAAAATCGAACTTGACGTCACTAGTTTTTTTTACTGCAGATGAGCCTGAAAATCTTTCTTCGAACTTTGTTTAACGTGGATAATATACTGACTTTTACCTCAGCCCAAATGTGATTCGCATTACTTTAAGATGAGGGTTACATGAATTTGGATAATATATTTTTTGTATCGCTGTAAAAAGTCCAAGTTTTCAACGTTCACGCTCACCACACTAGTTAAAAGAGACAGGTTGAATGCATTAAACTTGATGCGATTCGTTCTTTCCAAGGTGAGAATGTTTGTACTATCTGCGTTAAAAAATAACAATAATATTTCTGTGAAATTCAGCAACTGATTTAAATGTGTATGCAAAATTCACAAAATTTGGCAACAAGAGATAGGAAGTCACAAATTAAAAAGAAAATGAGACTACAGGGGAACATTGTGGCACTCTAGCAATGGCTTGTTTCAAAATCAAGAATTGTATTAGGTTGATTTGAAAGGCTTTACAAATTTATCACTTTGTTCAATAACAGAAAACAATTCTGAGAATAACAAGCTTTTTAGAAATGCCATTTCGGTTACTCAAAAGAATGCTTTTAATAACTTCGAGTATAAACTAAAAGGATGTACACATAATTGCGATATTTTTATAATATTATATAACGTGAAGGCAACGTTGCTTTTTAGACAATTGTTCAGAAATAAACAGCTCTAGATCATTCTTTTTATATTAGATAGAAGAAATATATTGAAAAAAAAGAGAAATTATAGTAAGGATACAGATATGTATATGGCTTACCAAAAATTGATTAAACATTTTTTACGAAGCACTCACCTGAAAAAGGAGAAAAAATATTATAGATGAAAAAAGAATTATAAATTATAGCTTAGATTAAGTAACTTTAGTCAAAATATCTTAAATCTAGGACAACCACAACTTCCTAATTTATTTTGTTCTATAAAAATTATAAAGATAATTGATATCTTGTTATAAAATATGAACTGAGAAGGAAATGAAGTTGGAGAAACTTAAATTATAAAAATCCAAAATTTAAAAAAACAAAAAATCCCAAAATTCTTACATTTAGGAACATTTCAGTAGTATTTTGATCGACGATAGGACTCTATTTCATAAAGGATGATCAGTTTTTAGTAGTTTTAAATATAGAGCGTGGATAGGGCTTGATTGAAGTGGGACTTTTAGGACATCACATTTTAAAAGTTGGTACTCCTAAAATTTATCTATTTAAAGCTTAAAATTAAAATTTTTCCAAAATAGTCAGTGGCTTTCTTGCGGTAGTTGTACAAGTATTTTGGCATCCTGAATTTCTTTGATTGACAGAATGTACAAAATCTGTATTTGTTTGATGCACTTTTAGTCGTCTTCAATATTCAAAATATCTCCATCTACAAGTGTTACGAGCAATATTCATCATTAAACATAATTAATCCACAGTAGCCACTGTTTCTTTGATACTATTGAAGTAATGGATCATTTTAGGATAGATTTCCGGCTGATCATAAGTGGTAGAAAGAAGGAATACCATTTTATTGGAGTTCGACTTGAATGACACTAAAGTCTTCTCGTTATCATAGAAGAACTTTGTAGAACTTACTTTCGTGGTCCACGATTTCGATCCCGTATTTGTTGGGCTTCGTTCAGTAAATACATACGAAATGAGCAGCACCCTCGAAACTCAATAAGTCATTTTCGATTGCGACATTTGAACTCGACTTGTACCATTTCTTGCGATTAAATATAAATTTTTCTCGAAATTCCGTGCTTATCACTCTTATGATTTGTCTGATACTTGTATCATCAAATCGGCAACATTTAAACAAAAAATCTCTCAGCTTTTTGTTGCCGAATATAGTTCTAATATGCAAACGATTGCTGTTCATTGCTGCTGATTCAGTGAGAAAACCCAATAATGCCTATATTTCATTGATGGAATTATGATAAATGGTGTTGGAGTCCATTTTGTACTTACTTCTCATTATATCAATATCTGATTTAGTGTAATCAACAATATCATTGATCATCTCATCAGAAACAAACAAATGGAATGAATCTTCCAGGTTTGAATTAAATTTAACTTCATTGACAGGATCAGGTATAAGGCGAACAACTGTACGAGTACGGGAATTGCATGGATTGATGGACCATTTGTGTTTATTCTTGCCATATGTATATGTAACTATTACCGGGATGGAATATAAGCAATATGTTGTGCTGTGAACGTGGTCGCCGCATCGTTTATGGGTTGTAATATAAAAAATAATTAGTGTAATCATAAAATATCCGATAAACGCAAAAATACTCATAGTGGATGATTATGGTATTGACAAAAACTTCTGGGGGAACGGCTGCAAATGTATCACGATCATATCCATTTACGTTTGGGTAATGGTCAACTATGTCATTATTCCAATCTAATATTTCTGAAGTTGTAAGTCCAACCTGGTGGCAACAAACTCAACAATAATAAACTCGTTCTTTAATGTAGCTTAGTAATTTTAATAATGTTTTGATCCATCGGTAGGTAACATTTGGTGGAAAGTAAGTGGTCTGGAGGATATGCAGAAAAAGAAGTATGGCTTTACGTTCCAAGTTTTAGCTTGGAAAGAGGTGTGCACCTACACCTAAATGTAAAACACTGAGTTTTAATATAACGAATGATTTACTAAAGTTCATCGACATCCAATCGTTGTGCTAATTTTTACATTCCAAAGTGTAATGAAAAGTTTGTAAATGATCCTTGCTTTCCCAATCCAGACCAGAGGGTTAATACCATAGGTACCAGTAACGTTAGCGCATGCTTAGAACGTGATTCGTTGTTTCTACGAGTTTCTTTCAGGAGCTCTCTTTTCTGTCGATAAAACGTGTTTTCTGGTAGCAATTTCCAGAGTAGTTCAATCTCATCGGGGTTATAAACCTGGTCATTAGTTAATCCAAGTTCTTCTAGTTTTTTCATGAAATTTTATATAAAAAGGATCTCTACAAGTTGCGGCTGAGCAGAAAGTTTTTCTCCACAAATTTTGAGGCATTATTTTAACACGCTTTCGTGAGGGAACTGGTCACTGGTGACCCCCATGCCACGTAAAATAAATTGCGTATGACAAAATACTCAACATTTTGGAATTGAAAAAAATGAATTAACGCATTTTTGACATAATCATTAAATTTTTTCTCCTCTAAAAAGTGTTGCAGAGATCTAAACAGGTAAAAGTCTTGAAGATCTGGAGAGTAAGCAGAATGAGGAAAGACTTCCCATCCTAAATCTTCAAATTTTTGTTTTGTGATGTTTGATGCATGTGGTTGAGCATTATCATGTTGTATGCAAATAAACACAAGATAGAGGCATTTGGTGGACACAAACAGATGGAGGCATTTGGTGGACCCAAACAAATGGCGCCTAGCAACACCATTGCTGCCAGTTCCGCTTTGTTTAATTTTCCAATTGTTTTTAAATAATTTTGCGCTGTTGATCAAGAGGCGCCAATTCTTTTAGGAACTTCTTCAATCGATTTGTAAGGGTATTCTCATCAAAACATCGTGACCAACAATAATAGATTGACCAGATCTTTATATTTTTTAAACTGAAATCACTCTCACGAAATCTTGCAAACCACATCCGAATTGTGTTTAATAAGCACTGTTAATATTTCTTACTGCATCCATTGCCCTTGATCCACGGGAAAGTCTAGTAACATGCGATGACGTATGTGTTGCTCACTTGTTTCAAAGAGTGCCATTTTCTAAAGGTACATTTGATCTGCATGAAAATTAATACATACTTGTAGAGAAATTTTGCTAATTAATCTAGAATCACAATTAATATAACAATATTATAATTTCGCTTATTATAGGCTAATTATAATAGGATCATTCCGATCTTACCGATTTCGGGAATTTTTCTGAATAAACTTCCTCAGTTTTTAATAACATTTTGCTAACTTTTCCGGCGAGATCACAGGTTTGTTTTGGCCAATTATTTTTCGAGTTATGATTTTTTTGAAAAATTCGAAAAGGCGAAGAAATTGGGAGTTCTGGTAGTATATTTAAAAAATCGTATATTCCTAAATATAAAGCGGAGGGTAGTCGTTAATGACTCATTTTAGAGTTGGGGTTTCACAAATTACACCAAAAATAACACACGATCATTTCTAGGAACAAGGACTTTTCGTATCCCCTTGAATATAAAAAAAAATGCTTATTTCTGTTATTGGGGATAAAATAGAGTGAGTGTTATGTTAATAGAATGACATCTTAGGTAGGCAAAAGCTTGGCAAATTCCCGAGGAAATAATACTAACTCTACATATATATATATATATATATATATATATAGGTACCTTGGTAGAAAAAGGGCAATTGTCTATAGGCATGTCAACGGATATTGGCCCGCTTTTGCCAAGGTACAGATCTAAACGCACGGCAGTGCGCAGGCCAAGTTCCAGCAAGAGGCCGCACGTACGCCGTGCACTACATATTTACCCGAAACGCTTCGAGCTACTTTTGACCACCCTGTATCTAACTATTTGTCACACGAAATCGAATCAAACTTCACATAGATAATACCATGACTGCTGTTAGTTCGAATACCAAATTTCATAACTGTAGCTTTAATAGATTTGAAGTTATGGACTTTTCAAAATAGCTAAAGTGTCACTGACTGACTGACTCACTCACTTAGAGTTAATCAAAATGTTTAGGGACTTCTAGTAGGCCTAGAAACTTGAAATTTGGCACGAAGCTAGCCATTAGCATGAAACTAAAGGAAAAATTAAAAAAATGGTTAAGTGTGAGTCTGGCTTGCGCACAGAGGGTTCCATAGGTATTAAATTTTTTATAGTCGGCCTAGAAACTTGTAATTTTGCACGAAGCTAAAGTAAAAATAAAAATGCGGTCAAGTGTGAGTTCGGCTATCACACATTCTGTAATTCATGTTCCGTATTAAAAAAAAACATATGTGTAAAAAAGAATAAGTTAAAAAAAAAACAGCTGATAGGGAATGGTCTATACGTCCAAACATTGCCGCAATTCAGACTGCAGCAGGGTCATAATTTAATAAAAAAACACCTCGTAAAAGAAAAAATAATAAAAAAAACCACAAATATAAAAAAAAAGAAAACCTAGGCTATACAATTAAATCCTACACGTGTATCTACCCACTTGGAAAAAAAGCAATGAAATCCCACCAAAAACATAATGTTGAAAAAGAAGGCCAAGTTCCTTACTTCATGTAGATGTTTGACCAGCAAAATAGTTGAAATCCAAACCAACGCCAAGTTTTAAACCATTTTCTTTGCACCGGCCTTATTTTGCAATTCTGTTGTTAGTAATTTGTGTTTGAAACTTTTTTAAAAATCAATACAATAATATTTTTCCATTTGAACTTGGCGGATTTTCAGAAAACCATAAAATAATATGCATGAAAAATAACTATAACATAACGAAAACCCGCCAAGTTCAAATGGAAAGAAAATGGTTTAAAACTTGGCGTTGGTTTGGATTTCAACTATTTTGCTGGTCAAACATCTACATGAAGTAAGGAACTTGGCCTTCTTTTTCAACATTATGTTTTTGGTGAGATACATATTACACATATCTTTTAAATACCAAGGATCTAATATTTGTACATGAATGTGTGTCATCAAATTTAATAATATCTGCCATGATGAAGAAACTATTGATGAGTTTAGTACAACTCACAGCACACATTTTTTGTTTTATATATGTTAGAAGCAGCGCTAGAAGTTGATATGAGATTGTGAGTAAGGCTTATGGTCCTTTATTCTTCATAAATTTCAATTTTCCCCCTACATTTTAATATTTAAATATACAAATATTTTACAAGGGCTAAAATCTCGTAAATATGCAGGGTTAAAAAATCCCGACAATTTCACTTAATTCACCTTTCAATCAAATTTCGAATGTTGGAAACCGGATCAAAATTACTTTCACATTTGAGTAACATTAATTAGCCCTTTCACTATAGGAGTATTCTAGGTCATAACCATTCACTTGCACACAAGTAATAATGCACTTTATCAATTTATGAAATTAGGACACGATTTTTAGATGTTGTCAATATACAATTAATAATTCAGGAAGGATTTGTAGTATGTTGCTACAAAACCCCGACAACAGGCCTTCTCTAACCTTTTAATGAGGTTGCCAGTAACCGTTTATCATGCCAATGAAGTTATTAGCTATCTACCCCTTTCATTTTAATTATGACTTCATCTAGCAACTTTATTTGCATTTTTTATTACTTTTCTATTACATTTCCGAGTTCCCCAAAATATGTTCGTTGATAATTTATATTCAGTTTTATGTGTTTAGTTCTTGTCCAATGTGGATTTATCCACCATACCAGTAAAATAATCAAAACTAGTCTTTTCAATATCTTTTTCAATATGAACTTCTGATTTCTCAGTGCTGCCAAATAGTCATGAAAAGGTGCAATCACCTCTCCATCAAAATTAGTTTCTGTAATTAGTCGTCCATGCATGCCTGCCAAATAGTGAAGGCAATTTAAGATTTAAGATTATGGAAAATGTCTGCCTGTACTTTATTTACAGTTGGATCGATTACATCTCACAAAAACCATGTAATATTCATGAGTAAGCCGGAAGTTGCTGATGAAAAAAATTTGAACGCTTTTTTTTTCCTGTGTTCATCCATCCATTTGTGATCTTCAGCTCTCACTTTAATGGGATCATAAAATTTCATTCGTTCCTTATCTGTATCACCTGTGTGCTACGGATGATAACCTATAAATCTTGAGATCCAGCTCATTAGCTTTTGAGCTCATAAAATGAGAAGTGCTCAGAAAAGTTAAGTTTGAAGGAATAATTGATGTCAGTGGATGTATACCAAGATTTGTGCAGAAAAGTTAAAATGCACCAGTTAGGTAAAACATAGCAGATCTTTCTTCACCTTCTGTGCAGGTGTTTAGTTTTTAAATGATTTGATTTATGACGGAAATAACTCTATACGAACCTTTTACTTTCAATCTTATACGGAAAATGGGTATTGCAAAGACTGGAATTGTTAATATAAGACATATAAAAAAAAGTCAAATGTTTCAAATAAATCTTCTTTTCAATTTTCATAAAATCGAAACTAAATGGCAAAAAAAAAGAGTGGAAACGGACGATAAACGCACGACACCTTTCATATTAAAATTGGATGTTCAATAAAATGAAATCATTCCAGTCACCTATAATTCATCCATTCAAGCAAAAAGTAAGCCAGCCGGAAAGTGCTGAAAACGTTCAATTACAAAACAAAGAAGTGCTACAATTCGATTTTTCATTAATTTTTCACATTTTTAAATGGGGACAGATATAAAAAGAGATGATTTTGGTGAGTAAATCAAAACTGACATACTTTTTTGAGAAAGAAGAATTGGACAGCACCAACACCTGAGGACGCAAGTAAATTCAAAGGAACCATTAATTACACACCTGACTCTTGGATAAATGTTTCAGTGAAATTTAGCATAAATCAAATCAGAGGGATTTGTATTATGTTTAAGCCCGCAGTGAATGGTGGTCACTATAGGGTGCCTGTACACAGTTTCATTATTCTGTTCTTCTTTCTTTATTTGAATCCTACCCGGATTATTTAAAATACCACTGAAAATTTCATTAAAGTAGTTTAGGATTTCATGTTGTTAAGACAGACTCTGTCCATTAAAGGAACTATTCTTCACATCTGTTTTTTTAATAGCAATATAGTGATTTTGGGGTCGGGCTATAAGATTTTATAATTTGCGACAAAAAGTTAAGAAAGTTACATAAAAAGAAAACTATGAAATTCTAATTCAATATACAGAGTAACTTAAGCCTAAAAACGTTGTTATACATATATATATATATGTCCTGGAATGACAAAGGGACCTACTTTCCTAGAAAATTCTTAAAGGCCACATTACTTGTTAACACATATTCTCGACCTCTGGACTCAGCCCATTGAAATATTTCGATATCAGGCAATTTTTACCGCCATTCAATATTGCCTTCCCCGGGAAAAGGAGATATTGAAGAGGAAAATATAACAATTAATATCTGTACAGTGAATTTTGCACGATTTGAATTTCCTTTATTTAAATGTTATTTACGAACTAAAATTGAAAAATAGCGAAATCAAAGCAATTCGACAAGAAATACCTTCTCAACCCCCAAATTTCTAAAATTAATTGTACCCGCAGTAGTGTAAAAAAAAAAAACAGCAGTGGTGCTAAAATAGAGCCTTATGGAATACCAAATTTATTGAAAAAAAAACTGGGAAAAACTCGACCCAAGTTTAATGATAGTTTGTGAAGTAATTTGCTATTACTGATGCTGTATAAAATCCTGCCAAAAGGTCCAGCAAATATACACATTTTGATATTGTAATGTATCCGATGAATTTTGACGAACACTTTTGAGGAAGGTGTTTAACAGAACCTGAAATCATTCTCGTCAGGCAGAAAGTCTTTTCAGTTTATGTGATTACAATAACAGTAGGTGTTGCATTCTTGAGGATTTAGACATCTAGTGGTAAAATTAAGAGATAAAAAAGAACATATCGTGGTCTAGAAAATTTTGACTTAGATTTCAATCAATAGATTGAAAGAAATATCAGAAGTTGTTGGGTGTTCGGTCCCACATCCCAGAGAATTTAGGCAATCATAAAATATTAGAATTTGTGAAGACAATCCCAATGAACATGTGGTGAAAAATGAGTTCTTTTCGAGATATGACTTTCAGAAGTTTTATACGGTCAAACAAATTACCTCCAGAATTTGATGAAACCTACCCCCAAATAACAGCTTATGACCTACTTTCATCAATAATACAAAATTACAAAAAAAATTTCTTTTACCAATGTACAATTCCCCATTACCAGAAGCAGAACTGATTTTTTTTATGTAAAAATAATCAGTTATTTCTTACAAAAAAAACCAGTTTCAATAGTGTAAAAGGAAATCTAAAAATAACCAATTCGAAACGGAAAATATTGATTTTTTGGTTAAACTTCCGAACGTCCATTGAACTAATAAATTTATATCAAAAATGTAAAAAAAAGTTTCCAAGTATGGACTTATGTTTTTAAATTTTGAAATACACACAGAATACCTGCAACTTTTCACCACTAATTTAAATACATAAAAACGGATGTATTCCGGCTATTTTTTGCACATCTAATTTCTCCACTCACTTTTTTTCTCCTCTTAATTGCTGATTCAAAAATACTCGAATCACACAAAAAAAAGTCACCCAAATAAAATTTTATTCCACCTGTAAGGCGACACCTTTTCTAAAGCAATTTCTTCTCGCATAACCAAAAAAAAAAGTGTCAAAGAAAAAATGTTACCAACTTCTTTGCTCTTTTCATGAAAGAAAAAAATTTCATTAGCCATTCTAGTCACATCCACTGAATTTATGATGATTATGCGTAAATAAAACATTCAAAAATGTCTATTTACCATGTGGAGGAATAAAAACTAAATTCAATGAATCTTTTCGGGTTTGTTTCATTGACTTTTTTTCTTCAAGTTCACATACGGAAAAAAGTTGCCAGTTCCAATAAAAAAAACAATTGACAATTTTTATAGTACAATTAACACTAGCCAAATGGATCGATGGTTTAACAATCGTGCTTGACTCGATCGTTCGTTTTTTTTTTACCTCAGATACGATCAATGCTAATGACGTGAGGTGTGGTAGGTAGATGGATGGGTATGAGGTACCCGCCGCTAGATTTGTGCATGGTTTTGAATTGCACCTATACACGGAAGGAAGACGATTACCACCAAGAAATACTTTGAAGCTCTTTTTTTCTCCATCTTAGTTCCCAGCATTTTTTTGCTTTTATATTATCACACTTGAACTCTAAAAGGCACTTGATAAAATCGTTTATCTCGCTCTTGGTTTGAAGCGCGCATATTAAAATCGTTGTAACCAACTCCCGCGTATGCCCGCGTATTTTTGGCAATGAATTTGCATTGAAGCAAGCAAAGTGTTTGTTATCAGCTTTTTTTTATACTATTTAATGGCCCTCAATTTTTTTTTTCTTACAGAGGAAATTTTATTCAGATTTGCTTTTACGAATTCTAATTGAAGTCGTGTGATGAGTTTTTTTTTTCGAAGTAGAGTTAGGCTGCACTTGTCCACACGTCGCATAATTTGCTTTACCGGCAGTTGCTGTGACTTATAATTGCTTTTCAATTTGCATGTCTCGAGCTTTTCTTGAGATATGAACAGCTCATTCATGTTTTTAAGAACTTCATTCAGATTTTTATAGATGCACTTGAATTGTTTTATCAATACACTTATCTTAAATTATTCACGATTATTATTTAATCTAGAGTAGCTGCGAATGTGTAGATTAGTGCCTCTGTTTTAGAAGTTGGAAAATCTTTAAAACTAGAAGTTACGTAATTTCGATACCCTAATAGTAGTATAAAAAGGATAGAGTAATGTCGAGACAGTTGAGATAAGCAGAAAATTTCCTTTTCAAATAAAATTGCTCGCAATATTAGTAAATTCGAAGACAATTTATTGTGAAACAATTTACCGTAGGAACAATTTATCGTAAAACAAAAAATTTATCGTAAACGATTTGTTGGCCAGTTACTTTCGTCTTTTTTTTCTTTTTGCGTTTGATCAGATAAGGAGGATATTGTAAGATAAATCCATTTTTTGTGCTTGGGCTTCTAACATTTTTTGTTGTTCTTATCTTTATTTATTTTTGTTGTTGAATCTTTTAATGTTTTTTTTTTATCGAGTGTAATACAAAATATCGTCAAACAATAATAAAAAATTATTTTTTAATGCATCAAAACAAAATTAAAAGAAACAAATGCAACATTGTTTTACTGTATATTGTTTGCCATAAGTTGCTTACGATAAACTGTTTTATGATAAATTACGATAAATTATATCAAAATTTACTAACATTACAAGCGATATTTGTAAAGTGAATTTTCATCATCATCATTTCAAAATTGTGACGAAAGAGATTTTTAATTCATAGCGAGATATCAAAACAAATATGCAAAAAATTTGCAGTGTGTTTTTCTACATCACAAGTTCGCGTGTAAAAATCTCTTGTGTTATTGGGTAATACCTCTCCCCTCTCTCCAAAATTCACAATACAACAAACTCTTAGCTGTTGTATGTTAAAAACGTTGACATCATTAGCACACAGAAAAATTCGGATTCAATTACCATTTTATTACCAAGTATTGCAAGAAATCAATTACTTTTGTAATGAAGTACTTAAGTGACGTCATATATACGATTACATCGGTGATAGTGATTTTCAAAAATATGATCAGAGCTTTAATTCATTGGAAAGTGATGTCGTTAGAAAAAAAAATAGCGCACTGGACAGGCAGGAGTATGATAAAAAAAAAGAAGTGTTTCGGCAGAAAAAGCATATTAACCTTTTCGTTATTTAACGATTAACGAAAACTGCCCTCCAGTCTTTCCTAGTTAATCTATTTATATAGATAAACAAAAGTGGTTGATTAGCTGAAATACCTTTACATGTAGACGTTGAAAAAAATTTATATGATATTTTTGAGACCTTAGGTCGTCCGAATATCCAACATACAGTGGGGTGCTGTATTTTACGTTCGGGGGAAATTATTTTGGGTAAATATTGCCGTTTAAAGATAAATTTCAGAATGTTTATTTACATTTACTGATGGAATTTATTATAGATATTTAAAATAACGATGATTTTTTCTTTACATAGACTTTATTCGTCGAAATATTGTGAAAAGACCACCTTGATATTTTGCCAATAAATCGGATTCTGTTTTCTGATTTTCTGATGACATTTGTTGACGAATTTTTTTTTACTAGATCGAAAGCCAAAATAAGAAATACACGTGTAGTTACAATATTATTAATAATTTTGTAAAATGGAAATATTTTTTAATGAAATATTATATTTATATTTTTATAATGATAAATCAGTCTTTTTTAAATGTTTACAACAGTAGTGAAAAATCTTCTTTTTTTTATTCGTTTGCAATAAATATGTTCATAGATATAAACTGTTTATAAAATAGCGTAGTCAGTTTCTAGTTTTTCGTTAATAAAATTACAGAAAAATTACACTTGTACGATTAAATAGAATTAAGTAAATTTTGTTTACAGGGTTAGTGTAGCAATTACGTAGTCACGTGTTGCGCAAAAACCGCAGTATTAAGAATCTAAACAAAAGTAAAAAATTATGCTGGACAGTTCATCAAAGATGTCCACGGAAACATAAAAAGAAGGGCGTAACCAACGTTACATTGTTGCTCCAGAGTCCCAACACTTGATCACACGCCACTAATCTAGAAAATCCTGTTTAGATTTTCAATAACAGATGTAATAGCGAACTTATATAATAGGAAAAACAAACAACATCTAACACTGTAAACAAAAATTCAGTGTTTGCCATTTTTTTTTGCTTACGTTTTATGTGAGCAGGTGGTGAACTAACACAGATCTAAAGCGAAGTGGAAAAATTCTGGAAAAACTAAATGGCTCTTACTATGTTAAAGCGACAAAACTTACAGACTTTAGCTAGGCCGTAGAAACTATATTATTTTTCAAATTAAAAAAAAAAAGAAAACAAATTCATATCTTTTTTTATTTTCACGTATAGAGTCATCCTATTCTTATTTGGTAGTCTCTTTAATTTGGATTTTTCGGCAAAGTTTATTTCGAAAGTTTCAACTTTTTCAAGTCTATTTTTCATGGAAAGAAATGAGTGCCAGGTTGTGGATTGTAAAAAAGATATCACATCACAAACGAGTTGAGTAACATTTAAAATGAGTTTTGTAGAGAGCAGATAATACAGTTTGAATACATTATTCTACAATTTTATAGATATCAGCACAATTTCTATGGAAATTTGTTTGACAACAGAAAATCTGTAATGGTGTCTTTTGCAAAGCAATAATTTGAGCTGAAAGTGGAAGAAAAAAAATCACTAGGGGATCATTTATTGCGGTATTGGGACGGTAGTTATTCAATACTTAAATCTTCAATATCACTTCTAATTATCAAAGTACATATTTGTAAAATCAAAGCAAATTGCGTCAGTTTCTCATAAAGTTATGGAAACAATTATTCTAAATTCAGAAGATTATGACGATGTGAGTAGTGAGAAATCAGGATGAAAGTTATATTGATCAATAATGATTCAAAGGATTTCCAAAGAATTTAAATAGTCTGAGTTAATATGTACTGAAGGTGTCTTATGCCACCTATTTTCCTTCTTTGATTTCTTTTGTTCCTTTGTTTTATACCTTCACTTTTATATTTTACTTTAATTTTCACTTGTCGCTGGATTTCTAATATATATTTTTTCACCTAAGCTTTTATAAAAAAATGGTCCCCATACTACTTCTGCCCCCTATTTATTCCTGAGATCATCTTTTCTTCCAGTATCTTTTATTATTTCTGCCGCAGGAAGGCAGCTGAATGTGAAGTTGGAAAGGTTGTAGCTGAGAATTTCTTTAGTTATGGGGAATATTTTACAAAATGATAATTAGGAGATTGGCATAAGCTTGGAGAATAATGATACTGAAAAAATATTGAAATTATTAATGATAGGACATTTTGGTATATAGTAGTTGCCAGTTATGATATATTTACTCCTACAAGAAAGGACAGTAAAACTAATGACGTAATACATTTAGGTATACATAGGTAGGGTAATACTATGGACAAACATGTAGTTTTGATACCATGGCACTCGAATACCACGTGGTACATAACATGTGTGACATCAAATACTAGGTAGATACCAGATGAAGCACCTAGTATACCATGAACGTACCTAGTATTGAAATCCGATAAATTTTGCTGGTCTCCTCATGTTCAAACCTAGTATAAGCACCTTTTTACTGACATTAGCGCCATTACTTCATAGCGGAAAATTAAATAGTTAAAATAAGTGACAGTTATGTCACATGACGGTTGTCTTTAATGTGTTTTGCTTACATTTTCATCTCTATATTTGACCTCTCCAGCATATTTATTAAAAATAAATTATTTAGGTAACACAAGATTAATTCTTTCGGTGACATTTTTTTACTTCGACAATTCACTGACAGTATACGTCAAATTATGCCATGAACGCATGTGTGTCAAGGGTCGGCTATACTACATAGTAAAGATCTGACATGGTATTGGTACTGCTTGTGTCCATAGTATAAGGTAGGGTCATCTCATAAATAATGCGATTTTTCCAAATGCATAAACTAAACGTCGAAGGGGGAGGGGATAAACTACCTGCATCACTTGCTATAAAAGCACAAGATAATTCAATGTGACTGAAAGTGCAAGAAATGTTAACTGAGTGTATGGAGAAGGTGCAATAAGCTTCAAGTTAATGCCAAAGATGGTTCCAGAAATCCCAATCCGAGCAGCCTACAAGATTATAATACACTAGCTAGAAAAAGTCTGTGTACACCAAGTACACTATATTTTACAGAATTTCATACTAATTGTTGATTTTGTAATGAGATTTATTTTGTATACGTTCTTGGCATATTTACAGTTTAGGAAATGCTGAGAAAAAGCAAAATGAAAAAAAAAA
>QYTT01083791.1:47344-63991 GCA_006980735.1 Dasypogon diadema
AAAAAAAAACTTGTCCAGCTACAGCGGAAATAGATTAAATAGTGCCAAAATTTGCGTTAGTAAATGGCCAAGTTTTAAATTAAATCAAGTTAATCCTACTTGAAAAAAGTTGTTTCCATTCCCTAATATACGCCGCGCTCTGAATTTTAAATAAAAATGAGATTAATCGTAGAGTTTCTGATTTTAAATATGTTTTATGAGTTTATTTTTTTAACAATATTTTCGTTGTTTGTTTTTTTTTTTAAATTTATACGAAACGAATTTTTATTAGGTTTTCGTAATTGAATGACTGCAACAAAAAGTCCTGCCTGCAAGGGCTGATTTTGAATTTTTGCCGACCACTGTGAATGTTGAACTGCAAGAATTTAATTACATATTTATGAAAGTTACACCTGCTGTGTACCAGGTTAGTTACTTTGTTGAAAATTTAGTTGAAACTGTGCGCTCCATTCAAACAACAAATTATTTGCCATAAAAAAGTCGTAAACTTTTGTAGCTGTAGCGCAGGAATTACAAAAATTCTACGTCTAAACCTACAAATTATCGAAATTGATAGTGTCGCAAATTTTCCGCAATTTCAATATGAGGAAACTGAAAATTGCTTTCTAAGTTTGATTATTTATTCAAATCGAGCTTTTGGCCGGTAATGACGCACGTCAACCCGGAGTAATCGACCCTTTTGCAATTAATTGCAGTAGACCGGGTGATTAAGCAGATTACGAACTGAGCAGGGTGGGAAAAACTAGACCACTTGTATCAATTACACAATACTTTTCTATGGACGACGACGACGTTTAATACCTTGGTGCATACCCATAGAAATTAAACTGGTGCACTTGTGCTGCTACTAAGTCTGCTTGGCAGTCGATGCACATTGCACAGTGCTCATAGCGGAAAGACTAAATCAAAAAAAAAAGAAATAAGAAGCAGAAAATCTGAAAGAAAACGAAACCAGGAATGCAACGACGTCAAAAAGCCAAGAAAAACCAAGAAAAACGATTTCATTCATAAAATGTTTGCGCCAGGCATCACACATCAGCCATCCAAGTCAGCGCCGTGCCGTTTAGCAGCAGTTTAACGTGAACAGATCACCAGATTGGCGATCTGCACGGAAAAAACTTTGCTGTATAAAAACATTCAATAAAATAAGAAAATCACTTGCCAATGAAAAGAAAACGTCAAGAAAACAAGTGTGTGCGCGCTTTGGATTAAGAGAACAAAAAAAAATAGACGTGCACCAAGGCGAAGTAAAGCACTGAACTTTTTCTCGACTTTTTAAGGTAACTTCCACATGGGACGTGGTGTTACACTGGGAGTTTCCTTTTTTGTGCCTCATTACTGAAGAAAAATTTCTCCGTCCTTCACCTCGGCCAATCTTTAGGGTTGGCCGTCTTATTTAAGGTTTCGTTTTTTTTTTTTAATTAATAAATTATACAGTCCGATTTACAACTTTTTTTTCACAATTGTCCTAGCATTGGGCTTGATCTTAATTCGCGGAGAAATTACTCAAAGGCTGCTGCCTTGGCTCGCTTTGTTATGTAAAAAAAAGGGCGAGCACGCAGCAATTAGTTTAATTCCCCCTTTTAAGGACAAAAAATGCGCGTAATCAGAGCTTGTACCAAGGCTGGTCCATTTTCACCGCAATCAGACAAAAGGCGCTTTTTTTTGTGTGTGGAAATTTGTGGCCCTGATGGGAAGAAAAGAAAACATATTTTTTTTGTTTCGTTAAAAAAAGGCGTCATTAACGTATTTATCTCCCAGTTATGTACCCGTCGAGGTAGCCATTAAAGCCATGTGTTGGTCGGTTGGACCGAATACTCATGCCCAAGTGATTTATCCTTTGTGATAACGAAGAATTTCTGATTTTCGTCTTTGGGACACAACAGGCTTAGAAGTGGCTTTATCTGCGTCGTCGTCGTTTCATTCCTAGCCGAACACAAGCTGCAGAAGCTATGGTGGTGATCTGGTGTCGCTTATGGTCTTCCTCTTTACGTCAGATATGGCTATTCTCCTCTTGTGCTTATCCTCCTGATGTACTCTGTACACAACACTAGGCCATACTACAAAGTTCTCCTATTGGGCACCTCAAGGATTTTTATGGACGTATATGAGAATAGAAAACAGAACTGGTTTCAAGAGTTTCGTGTTGTTTTTGGGAAGACATATTTCAAACAGAAGAGGGTTTTAAAAGACGAGGGTCGTTAGAGTGACCCTCCTGTTGTGACTTCAATTCTCGGGGAGATAAAGGAAAAAATTCGCAGAATTTTTTTTTTCCTGGTTCTTTTGTTGATTTTTAGGTTAAGGTTGTAATTTATTTGTCTTAGGGCTGAGGGATGTCCGTTCATCTTAAATTTAAAGATGTACTTCCTGCTGACTTTATGGATAACACGCTAATTAGTTCAGTTCCTTGGGATTCTTTAATCTTTTGGCAATTTATGATCATTGTGTAGGTTGGTCGGTTTATGTATAGGAGTCACTCCAAAAGGATTTGTGTATAAACGCAGGGAAAAGTTTATCCAAGCAGTAAACGACGACGTCGAATGCAAGAGTGTGAAAAATTAAAAAAATATATAATTTTTTATAGTCAGGGTCAATTATATTTGTATTGCACCAGAAATGCTTCAAATGAATGGGGTTCAAAAAGTCCCAATACACAATAACCTTAAAAGTTCTAACTGGAACAATAACTGTGTTTTTTTGCACAAGATCCATACACATCTCAAGATCCGGATCTCACTTAGACACGTAATTGCAACAACAACAACACAAGATCCCGATCTTTATACAGATTTTGGATCTAGATCTTTAAAGATCTGGAAATTAGTACTTATTCTCATATGTAGGTGCATTATTCTAGTCTTAGATGTTGGTACTACTTGTTGTCAAGCTCAAAAAATGGTCTTAAAAGTGAGCAAACATGTATAATATAGATTGTAAAGAATAAAAAAAACAAGCGTCTGAAATATTGCAACTTATTACCTACAGCATAATAAACTTAACACCTTACCATTACAAGCTGCTAACTTGATAATGATTATCGGTACTGCCAACGTATAAAACTAGTTCGAATAAAATCCCGATCGTTTTTTTGCTTACAGATCTGGATCTTGTAGCAAAACAAACACGGCTAATATATAATTAAAAATTAAGAATATATAGTAAAATTTAAAGGAGTTACATTTGTTGACTTGATGAGATTACTTCAACACATTCACACCGGCGACGTATTTCATGTTTCTTTCTCTAGGCGGTTACATTTAAAGCTCTTTTCTCTATCGGACTCGGACGGAAGCTAATCCAGAGCGTAAAACGAAAATTTTTCGTAAGTGTAGCCGTTTTTTGCATTACTCTTTTAACGCTATTGCTGTTATGTGTGAATTTTCTGTGAATTTTTCATCCTCCGTGAATCTTCTGAATTTTTACCGTGAAAATAGCCCAGCAGGAAAACTTGGAACGGCTTACCAATAATGTACTTATATAACTACTTACCACGTAAGTCGTACTACTTATAAGTTTGATATTGGAGAACTGCTTACAGAATGCATTCCGTAGAAGGCTAGCAGTAAGGTATCATTCGGAAATCACTGGGCTTGAGTGAAAAATATCTCCCATAAGAAAGTAAGAAATTAAAGCGAGTCAGAGAACGCGATCATGGTGGGCTATTGCGCATGAAATTCGTTCAATTTTTTTGTGGCATTGTTGAATAATGCGTGAAATTTTCAAGTAGCAAAATTCGTAAATAGTGTAATAATAATGTTAATGAACACGGCATGAACATATGATAACAAGGCAAGTGCAAAAGTCATCTTATAAATGAAAATGTTAATTGTTTATAACTCTTTAAAGTTATTGCATTTCCAAATATATGAAACGAATCAGTTGTATGTTGAGTAAGGGTTGATTAAATTTTACAAACATGTCATATTTCCGTATGATATTTTCCCATACTTTTTAAATTTAGTTACACGTGTCTATAATGCTTCCCCTTGTCACGTTTATGGGCTCTCATTGCTCATCTCAATTTTTTTATATAATACATTTATTACCAGTAATTTTTCTAGGAATCACTTGTAAGTACTTTCATCTGTCATTGCCTCATTTCTTTATATAAGTACTTACATTTTGGCAAAAAGTAAGACTTTACCGCCTATGACATCGTGTGTAAAAATAAGCACTTGTATAAGGTATTTGGTACTTCCCCTTACTTGGAAGCAGTTTTTAAGCAGTTCTGTAAGCTTACCGGTCCTACTGGGAGAATAGTATTGAAATTTATACAAAATCGTGTCTTTTTGTAAGTGTTAGTTGGTTAGCATTTTTCCTTTTTTTAATTTCTTGCCCATAATAATAGGTCAGATGGATATGGAACTAAGCGATTCGTCTAACGAAGTTCTGCATATAAGCAGTATAAATAAATCAAGATCGAAAATATTCTCTTCATCTTCAGATGAGGACAATGAATATTCCAACGTTGATTTAGAAGAAGATAGTGAATGGCAGGAAATAAGAGAATGAAGCCCAATAATAAATGAATATTCTGGAGAAGACAGATTTTTAATTGAAGGCACCGACTGTAATAACCCTTATGAGTTATATAAACTATTCGTCACAGAATATATATTAGACATGTTAGTTGAGGAAACTAATAAATATGCTGCACAATGCATAAGTCATATAATAGTAGACCACATCAACTGGACTGGAAACCTGTGACGAGGGAGGAAATGAACTCGTTTGTCGGAATTTTGCTTATAATGGGTGTAAACCAAGTCCCAGAAATAAAATTATACTGGTCTAAAAAGGACATGTACACGATGCACGTAGCACGTATAACAAAAGCCATGAAACGTGACTGTTTTTATCTATTCTTAAATATTTACATTTTTCCGACAATATCACAACAGCTAGAACTCAGGATCGGTTGAACAAAATTAGAAATATATTGTACAAGCAATTGTAGATACGTTTTTAAAAATGCTATTAATCCTGGCAAAAACAAAACATCGTTATCGATGAAAGTATGGTTCTATGCAGAGGACGTCTAGGTTTTCGTCAATATATTCCATGCAAGCGACATAAATATGGCGTAAAATTATACAAACTGTGTTTGCCCGAAGGTTACACTTACAATATTGAAATTTATGCCGGGAAAAATGAAACGATCATTGACAAGTCACATTCTCGTGATATAGTAATGAGATTACTGATAATGGTTTTGTATTTGAGGGCCGTATACTATTTACAGATAATTATTATTCAAGTGTTCCTTTGGCTGAAGAACTTTTACAGAAAAATACATTTATTTGCGGTAATGTAAAAATAAACAAAAAATTTCTACCACCGCAGGCAAAACAAAAACGTGGTGGAATTATGAGTTTCGAAAATCGTAGCGGTGTAAAATTTCTGAAATGGACTGACAAAAGACCAGTTTGCATGTTAACTACATCAAAAAGAATCACCGGTGTAAATTAATGCAAGGAAAAAAATGGCAAAGTCAAGCCAGATACTGTGTTTCACTATAATATTGCAAAAAAAAGGTGTTGATTTATCAGATCAAATATCAGGTTATTACAGTTGTTTACGAAAAACCATTAAATGTTCACCGAAAAATAATAATACAATTAATATGCGGAACTTCCCTCGTGAAAAGATGGGGCATTAAAAATTTGAATATGTTACAATTTAGGGAAGATATTATTGATCACCTTTTGGCCAATGAAGAAATGGCCAAATGCTGTTACAACTGAGCTTTCGTAAAATTATTTAATTGTGCAATATGCGAACTTGTCTGTTTCATTATAAAATGATATCAATTAAAATTTCAAATTATTTTAATTTTAAACATCTTTATTTTTACCGATTTCGAATCAATGACCTGCAGATCACTTTTATTGCTCCAAATATTACTTGGATTTTTCAATTTCAGTGGCTTCGGGCTTAGGCAATACTGACTTCACTAGGTTAAATTTATTGGTATAGAAAAAAGGATTGTTTTGAAAATGAGAAACTGCAAGGTATTGTTAAATACATGGCCAATGTCATCTTTACTTACTTACTTATCTGGAAGGCAGATATTGTGTTGCCCATTCCAAAGAAGCAGTTCAAATATTTTATTTTTACCCGACCTTTCCAAGGTACTGGAAAAAAGTTATGTCCCAACAAACTTTGCAATATACTGCGAGGAACTTTTTAGTTGCAAGAAAGTTTTTCTCAATGTATCTTCTGATTTAAGTCTTAAATAACAATTACTTTACTACTTTGGCATTGTTAGAATTCTCTAAAGTCTTAGATTGTGCCGCCCATAGTTTTAATGGAGTGGCGTCTAGCTCCCTCATGCTCTTATGTGGCGTCCCACAAAGATCTATTCTACCTCCATTATTATTTAGCTTTTTTTTATCAATGACTTGCAAAGAATTGTTCGCGATGTGAGCAATCATTTCTAAACTGTCCATTGGATTTGAGGATTGAGGTCGAGTTACTACTGAAGTCTCTTCCCTTTGAAAATGCTCCTCCAATATTTTCTTAAATAGCTCTCCTTTACCTATCCGGAAGGTGTTCAATTTCTATATCATATTGGGACAAGAAATGCAACATTTCAGAATTTAAATAGTCTTGCGCAAGATATGTTTATTGGTTAGTATCTTACGAAGAAATGCTCACTTTGCGCTAGTTATAGCAGGTAGTATCAACTGTTTTCATTTTCAGTAACTTAGTTTTCGCCGATTGAACAGTTTGCATACATGTACATAGGTTAGAATCCGCTTTTAACGACTACGTACGACTTATTTATGGCCTAAGAAGGTTTGAATATGCCTCTTCTGCCTCGTCATTAGCATATTTTAAACTTACCTTCAAGGAAGAATGTTAGTGTTTCTCTTTAGGTTACTTAAATCGAACAAACCACAGTACCTCTATACAATCTTTCAATTTACAAAATACCAAAGCAACAGAAATCTTTGTTTATCGGAGTTTAAGAAACTAGTTATGATGAATTTTTACTCTAACCAAGTAATTCGATTGTGTCATAGTCTTCCTCTTAATATTCAAACAACTCACTCTGTTAGTGCATTCAACGGGGGGTTCTTATGGATCATCGTTTCTGCATAGTGAACTACCAACTATAGTTAATTTTTTTTTTGCTTTAAGTCATAAAATGTAATTTCATGCTGCTATCAATTTTTTATTATTACTTTACCTTTATTTCCAATTAAATAGCCTCATCTAACGCCACTTTATTGAGCTGTACAATGAAAGATGTGCATGACTGTAATAAATAAACTAATGAAGAAGTTAATGACACAGAAATGGTATCCCCCAAAGTCACACAATGGTTTTAATAAAGTCTGGATTTTGGCAAAAAAAAAAATAAGTAAAAGGGAAGTCTAATACATCAAAAGTATTGATGAATAGACGGCCAATAGATCAATACAGAGGCAATATTGCGATGAAAGTGCCCATGATACAACGAAAGTAATTGGAATCTTTTCAAGTCACGGTAACAGCATTTCGAGATCGTTGCAGATGTGTGAATGTGGTGATATACAAGTACGATAAGAGGAGTCTGCACGATCCTTGAAAACCTCGAAATCCAAAAGGAAATGATCAAGATTGTAACCACTCAGATCTTTAATCATAAAGTGGTCGATGAGACAATTCACATTTTCGAAATCGAGGAATTATTCCGTAATTACAAGTCAATTTTAATTTTATAATTCCTTTTAAATTCCTCCAGAAAACGAATTAGAAGTTGAGTTTAATTTCTCAATTCCTTTTCAATTCCTCCAGAAGGCGAATTGAAAAGGAATTAGGGAAATAATATCAATCTGCAATTCCTGGGTAATTCATTCGCAATAACATTTCAATTCCGTTGCCAATCTTTGCCGAATTTACGAGGATTTGCAATTTCATATACCATTGCCTGGAATGATGATACATCTGAGTAATTCTTATTCGGAATTGAAAAGGAATGGAATTAAAAAAATCAATTCCAAAGAATGTAATTCGAATGTTAATGGATCATGTTGTTTACAACCTATGCACTAAGTGCTATATAACATATTAGCTCTGGATCATACTCTGGAAATATATGGAGGAAAGCTAAAGTTGTTTATGTTCATCCCTAAATATAATAATATTACATTCGGAGATTATTGCCAAGCTGCATTTCAAGTGATGTTAATTTTTCAGCATTTATTTTTAACGTTATTAAATTTTAATTCTAGAAAACATACGTGTGTGGAGCTGGAATCGAACAAGAGACTTATGGATTTTCAGTTTATCGTCAATAGTGACATAAAATAACGTGTTAAGAGTGGTCGATCGTAAATTGAAAGGTCGTCGGTTTAATTACAGCTGGAACCGGATAAAATAAATGCTATAAAGTTAACATTATATGAAATTCACTTTTCTTGATAAAATAATAAAAAAGTGGGCTGTCTACGTCGAGAGTTTCAGGGCCAAGGAGCTACAAATCATGAGTCGGACTCAATCCATTTTGCATGGTTTGGGACCGAGATAAAATATCTGTGGATTAGATTCAAAATTGAGTTGGAATATTAATCTAGACAAGGTATACTCCTATCACGGTTTACAGTAAAATGTGGAAGCTGACACCGAGTATGATGAATTAGGTTTACAATGTGCAAATACTTTACGGTGGTGTGCATGAAGCTGTCACCTATGATATCACAAGATATGTTCAATCCAAATTGTGTAGAAAACAACGATCAGTATGCTCGTGTATTCCAGGTGATGTATCTATGTATTAGTCCAAGAGAAGACTCTGCATACAAGTTCCTGATGAATGGTTTTCTAAATGGTGCCGTCACCAGGGGGTTAATCAAAAATAACTGGGATAGATATGGTTATGACATCAGATAGAATAGTTCTCATCCAATCCAACTGCATTCGTTTGGGATATATATCAGGGAAAAAATTCTAGGAATCAATCATATTCCATGATCTTTTGATCATGTACGGATCTGAAACGTAAAGGCGAATAGGGTGAAAGCATTTGACAATTTATTCAAGGCATTGCAAAGCCTGTAAAGTATTATAGTGTTTTTGCTAAAATCTAAGAAGAGCCAACTAAGAGAAAATAATTTTCATTTTTTTTTTCAGATAGCAGAGTGGCAATTTACCAATCTTTTTCCAGAGGGTCACTTCTAGTATGAAAATGAATTAGTGCACAGCAACTCAAATATTGGCTTTGAAGATATTTGCAGGCTCGCAACCAATGGTGGCAGTGGTATTGCATGCTAATAATAATCGTTGACTTAATCGAGATATTGTAAGTCGTAGCCGCAAATAAATATTTTAATTATTGTTATTTTAATTGTTACAATACCACAAGATGCTTCGAGGGAATGTTTCAAGGCAGCTTCCAGCAAATGCAACTCCACCATTAGCAAAACCTAGTTCCAATCCGACCAAAACATTAAAAGAGTGGTATTTGTATGTCCTAGGGGCAGCAAAGGATAAGTTTGTTAAGTCGATCAAAATCGATTTCACCTCTTCTTGCATGCCACCCCTCATCTATAATGGGAATGTATATATAGACTCATTGGAAAAGGTATTTATACTAGCTGCTAATTTCGCTGCAAATTTGCACTTTCCATTTACCACGCAGGCCCGTGGAACAGCAATCAAGGGCCACTTCAATTTCTGCACGCGCAAGGTCTATAAAGTACTTGTGAAGGTCGACTTGTCCAAAGTCACCGGATATGATAGTATTGCGTCTGTTTCTGGTGCTGCGTCTCTACCCTGATTGAACTTTTGACGAAAATGTTTCATTTATTGTATTCAAATGGAATTTGTCCATAATTATGGAAACTTTTCCATCTTTAGCCAATTTATCAAATGGTATCTCTAATATCTGTAGATCTGTAGCAATCAATTTGATTTCGGCTAAGGTTGTCCAGATTCGAGACATTTCACTTAATTCACGATAGCCAAAATGACTTTCCATTTGAACGTTCAACCAGTGATCTGATGAGGTTCCTTAGAGAGCGCTGGCATCTCTATCTCCATAATTTTGCAGAGTCTGACAGTCTGTCCTTTTAGACAATCCGGCAGTATTCCATCACTTTTCGTATTGGGATTGGAAATTTCTCCCCTGACCGCTCCAGTCCGCAATATCAATGTCAATGTGTCGCAGGACTCTATCCCTCAGTATCTTTCTATCTACTCTTCATTAATGACCTCTTATTTCGAATCCAATACCCAGTTCTGCAGTTGACAGTATAGGTACCCTTGATTTGAATTGAATTGAAAACTTCTGATAATGAGTGAATTCATATATGGAACGGATTATTAAGGTCAGAAGGTCATATCCTCGAGACAATGCAGGGGTACAATTTTAGTGCGCCAGTATTAAAACTCTTCAGCACATCAAATTTGCTTACACTCACACTATCTTCATTTGCATCCTAATATTACCATATTGTGTATCTAGATTAAAAGATACAATCATTTTGGAATTGGTAATAAGATTGAATTATATCAAAAAACATATAACGAAAAAATTACAAAATGTCAAAACATTTTCGCTAATTATCAACCCTCGTAATTCAATTTATTTTCTTTTTTTTATTATACACCAAAGCAGAGGTAATAACAGTCGGCGACAATCTTCGAATACACACAACATCCCGGCCAAGAAATGTACTATACATATATAATTCTTTTCTCCAATGCATAATTTCTATTTATGTGACCAGTTCAAGTACCTACGGATTCGATCCGAAATCCCAACATCAAACAATCTCTCAGGCTCAGATTCCGATGAGACCCTGAAGGCCACATGTCCAGCTGAGAGAGTGATTAAAAAGAAAAATTTTTGCACCTGCCGTTAGTGTGCCGTGGCTAATTTGAATAATCCGCTTGCCATGTTGAATTTTGTTCTTTACCTACTGCTCTTATCATCGAATGGGATCGTTTGCTTTATGGCTTGGACTTGGATACTGGATAGTGGTGGCTTCGTGGTGCTATTGAGATTGGACTGTCGTCCGACTCTTGCGAGCATGTGAGAGCTACCACTGCCAGTTCCTTTGTTGCATGCAACCAATATGAATAATATTTTCCACGTTTTCTTTTGTGCCCGTGTCCCGTGTGTATATGAAATGCGGGTCGAGAAGTTTGTTCGACTGTTTCCTTACACCTTGAGAAGGTAACTAAGGCGAACCAAAATTAAGGTAATTGTACCACTGACCTAAGGTTCTTTCTTCCTTATCCTGCCTCCAGTATTCTAAGTATCTATAGAGTGCTTTCAATGCGAAATCTTTTTTCCCACTGCAAACAGAGTCAAACGTAAAGCAACAGATGCCTCGGCTTCATGCAATTGTTTAAAATGGAATCGAACGCGATAAAATACAACAGGAACAGCAGCCCTGTAAAGAATTACACGAACGCTGCAAACTATGTGGGACCAAAGTTTGCTGCTGCTGCTGCTGCTGGTGCTGGTTAAGCGAATGATTTAATTCGACTTAAGCTGACCAGGTGTGCTCGACTCCTCTACATCCATAAAATATGCACAGAGCATGCCCGTCAAAGCAATGGCAACATCTGCCCGTTGAACAAATTTTATGATATCAATTAGAGCCCCAGCGCAGCGCACCACAAGTTTGGCTGAGTTATTTACTGCTGCCGCCAGAGTGTTTTTATCGCAGCATTGCATTTGCAGATTTGCGGTCAGTTAAACGTTCAGGGACTTCCTTGACTACTGTGGACTAGAGTAAAGAATTGCCTCATAACAAATTGGATCATAAATTACAATAAAAATTTTTAACAATTTTGGTTCGCAAAAACTGAAAACATAATCGAAAAATTCCATCGAAATAAATTTTTGGCTAATTTTACATTTTTCATCGCGAAAGTGATACAAATGAAGAATTTCTTTTATCTCAACCCCATTTTTCCCCCCCACTAAAACAACGTTTCGTACGTAAATTGTGCCAAAATAAAGAGAACATTTTCAAAAAAAAACAAAAAAAAGTATCTTAAAATTTGAAACTCGTGCGTAAATCTTTTCATAGTTTCGAAGAAAGAAGAGATTATCTTGCTGCGGCACGTGGTTCTAAATTTAAGAAAAAAGTGCTCAAAAAATATGTGACAAGATGGACAGAGCTGTGTTTTTTTTAAATAAATGTGAAATATTTTTTGATTTATTTAATTTTAAATAACAACACGTTTTCAGTATCAGAACTCATTTGTGCATCACATAAAAGAGTTATTTTTGATAAATTGTCTTAAGGGCGGCAAGAAAGGAGCAGGTCATTGAAGTGATTTTTAAAGTATTCATTAAAAAATATTTTGATTTTGATGTTTACACGTGTCAAGTATGTTTACAATTTTGGATTTACTTTTGGTACTGACGGCAGGTTTGTAAAAACAAGCACAGGTTTTAGAGGTGAAAATAAGAAGCATTTTGGATAGCTAAAATTAAATACCAACGCACAGAATTAATGAAAAAAATGTGATAAATTACTTTCAAAATCCTTTGCAGAAAAGAGAGGAAGGGGTAGGGGTGAGAAGGATTATAATTAAGTAGGGGAACGCAGAATGATAGCCGGTTATGCACATTCGTATAGTTTTTCTCAAGAAAAACTCTCGAACACTTGATACAGAAATATAATCTTTGATCGCCAATCCACTTTCAAGCTTTGTTCAACATGGACAACACATGGTGTCCTGCTTCTATCTAAATTGTGGAATTATATTCAGATATGGAGTTGATATAAGCGCTATGTAGTAATGTGGGCAAGGGTTAAGCGATCCAATCATTCATACAACTACGAATTGGATTGGAACTGAGGGATAAGAGCCGCTGGTAAATAACAAAGAAAAGAAGTCGGAAAGAAGAGACAGCCTTGTGGCACTCTGACCTTTGTGTTATGATGCCCGGAGAGAGCACCAAAAGAAAAACCAGAAAGGAAATTCCGATAAGGAAAACAGGGACGAGAAGAAGTGAAGAAAATTTAAATAAAAGAATAGTGATAATAATAAGTTTATTTCTGGCCAGTGTATATAAGATTCCGTTTCTTTTTATACAGAAAGAAAATATTAAGGCCAAAATAACTAAATTTCACAATTATAACGAATATTAAACTCAAAAGGAACTTAAATGAAGGAGAAATTATAAATTAGAGACATGATGTAAGAATTAATCACAAACTGAAAAGAAAAAGATGAAAAAGGAAATTAATATACATAAGAATAATAATTATTTTAATATTTACTTCTACATTGTAAAATAATGCTTTTAATATGGAGCACAAATATAATTTGTTATACATTCCTCTATGAGTCCTATCAATGTATAACAGTGCCATCCAAACTGAAAACCCGATGAAAGATCATTACACAGACGATCAGCTTGGATAAGGTAAGAAAGTTCCATAATACTTTTATAAAAGCGTGGCATCATCAAATTTGTATTGCACCTCCTCCTACCTCTGAGGTAACTAGTAGGAATAATTGAATAATTCTAAGATACTCAGGCTTGTTCGAGTTTACTAAGGTGTATAGAAATACTAGTTACCCAATTTTAAGATAAGACGCAAAAGGAGCATGCAAAATCGTATCTCTGAAACACGATTAAACCTTTGCAATCCGCAGTCGTTAAGTGCTACTACCATTCTACGAGAACATTTGTTAAACTTAGGAAATATGTACAATATTTCAAAAAGTAAAAGAGAGTAATATTAGAGTTTTTATTAACTTTACGCAAGTTTGTTGAAATAGAAACCTTGCTGACAACCACAACCTCCGCAGACCGCCAGAGATTTTAAAGATTTACGGAATTTCTGGGGACAATAAAAAAAAAAAAACAGATAAATTGGTGTCCGTTGAATATGGATAAGTATTTACCCTACCTTCAATATTTGAAGAGGGTATCATTATCCTTCACAGGGAAAATATTTCACTAAGACAACGCGCCATCACATTGTGGTACGATTGTTAGGCATTAACTTTTGAGTTGTGGGTTAGATGCGGAGGAATTATAACCAGGCCACGAAGATCACCGATCTGACACCTATGGATTTTTTTTGTGTGGGCATCGATTAACTATGGTTGTTTTCATTATTTTGAAAGCAGTCTAGTTAAATAAATATTCATAATTCTAGCTCTTTTTATTGTTCCAAGGATTTTCTTTATTATTTGTTCATAGAAAGGAATGCAGATAGAGTCGAAATTTGAGACGGATTATTTCGAAAACGAAAGGAGACAGATGGATACACACTACAAACCTTACATCAAATTAAAGGTAAAACTATAGGAATTCGAGAAATTTATGTATTTACCTTAAAAAAGTAGTAGAAAAATACTACAATTTTGATTTTGAAAATTCGTAGCTCCTAAAAGAAGGAGAGCAAGAGAGCGAATAAGCATTCATTTTAAGGCCAATGTTCTCTACGAGTGGGGCTAGACAGGTACACAATGTTTAGTATAAACCATACGACCTTTAACCTAAAAGACGGCCAAAAAATTTCCAAGTACCACTTATGGCTAAGCCTTCTCTCTCTCTCTTCCTCTCTCTCCTCTCTCTTATTTCACCTTGTATATAAGTGGTTCGAAAAATTTCATCCATGAAGACGTCCACTGCCACCACAATGAGTGCTGCACTAAATTCAAACAGACTAATGGACCGATCTTTTTCTACGGAATGTAAATGCCACATAGATTTCAGATATCCCTGTAAAAGCTGAACAAATTTGGTTAGGAGATCTTGTCGTACTTCTCATATTTAGCAAACTATCAAATGTTTCGCGAGTTGGTACATTACATACGAAATATACGATAAGGATCAGTGGTTTGGATCCTTAAATACGACAAAGTTTGACCATTTTTTTATAGTACATATACCCATAGCCAAATGGGGGTGTTATATTACCTTTACTACCGATGACAAGTCCCTCAGATCATCAGGAATGAGATGTACATTCCTATAGAATGATTACCTGATAATACTGATGATCTTTTCAAAATTTTGGGCTACGCTCTTTATCTGGAAAGCACTAGACTTCTCAAATATTTTTATTTTCTTTAAAGTTTCTTCAGGTAGGTCTTGAATTCGGCGCTGGCTCTTATCAGCTAGCTGATTTTAGGCTCCAAAGATCAACTAGGTCATTTGTTGTTATCATTTCTAATTATGTTAGACTTTTTAAGAGAAATTTTTTTAAATTTTAGCCCTTATAAAGAAAAACTTGGAACCTTTTGTTAACCACTTGATTTTAATTTCAAGAGCGGCCTTTTCTAATGCCATTTTATATTTAATAGAATATAAACTAATCAGTTTTTATGATAACTAATCATTTAATTTGATTTCAGCGCTATGCAAGTTCCGGCCAGACCAACAATTTAGACCATTATGTATTATATCTCCTATTGACCCGTCGGTTATCTGAACAATTCAATAACAGTGTGATCACAAGTAATACCATCTTCCTAAATGCTTATAAATATTATATTAGTGTTACTAATTTAGTATGAAGAAGCTCACATGATTAATTTCGTTGTATTTACTCGGAACGTTTAACCTTGAGTTGCTTGAATACAGATAAAAAGGACTAGTAGAGACAAAAACTTATTTTATGCACGATGTAGACACGGATTTATTGAAATCTATATTTAATCAATATTGTGAATATTTTAATCTGTTGAAAAGTAACTAAAAAATAAGATATTTAAATCAATTATTTAGTGTTATGCAAGGGGTGATGCTGCAGTGATGCTGTTTTCATTCTATTAAGGTAAATTTTAATACTGCACATCGAGTGCTTATGGTAAAAATAAAACTCTATCCCACTCTATATAAGAATATCACTGCACCACCCATTTGAAATTCATTTAAGAATTGTTTCGTCTAAAAACTAGTAAGTAAGAAAAGCCATGTAAGACAAACCACTGCATGGCTTAAATGGTATGTGCTTCTACAAAATTCTATGGGAACTTTTCTCTGAATATACGAAAAAATCAATTTTCAACATTGTGATTGAGATCGATTGATTTTTTTTAAGATTACTACACTAGTGTTGTGTTCCAGGAAAAATTCCGATATGATTGTTTAGACTCATAGATATTTCATAATTCAATTCTTTCAATATTACCTAAATTAATTAATCAACTTGAAAACAATTCTGTCAAGTAATGCAATTTCACGTATTGCCCAGTGCATTGAACCTCAGTCATGCAGCGAAAATTCGAACAAATAGAAGTGTCAAATTACACAGGTAAATGCACTGAGTAATACGTGCACTTTTTTACTTAAGCAACCACCACTTTTTTCATGTAAGCAATTTATTAGTATTTAAGTCGTGAGGAAATTAAATAAAGCGTCAGTAATCAATCAGATTTCTGGTCTTTTAATAAAACATAATTTTCTTTCAGCGATCACTTTAGAACCTGAGGTTCCTCGTTCTAAAGCTACATTCAAGTTATAGAATTAGAGATACATAATTCTATAACTTTGAAATATCTTCAGTATTACAAATAATCAATGATATATCGATATTTTTATCATACCCGGAACGTGTCATTATATCGCCCGAAAATATATCGATTTTTCATCGATATTTCATTTCATATCGAAATTTAAACTAGTTGGGAAGCCGTTTTACTCAACTCATTCATCTGCGCCGAATGTTTTTGAAC
>QYTT01083791.1:64901-76545 GCA_006980735.1 Dasypogon diadema
TTTTAATCTGTTGAAAAGTAACTAAAAAATAAGATATTTAAATCAATTATTTAGTGTTATGCAAGGGGTGATGCTGCAGTGATGCTGTTTTCATTCTATTAAGGTAAATTTTAATACTGCACATCGAGTGCTTATGGTAAAAATAAAACTCTATCCCACTCTATATAAGAATATCACTGCACCACCCATTTGAAATTCATTTAAGAATTGTTTCGTCTAAAAACTAGTAAGTAAGAAAAGCCATGTAAGACAAACCACTGCATGGCTTAAATGGTATGTGCTTCTACAAAATTCTATGGGAACTTTTCTCTGAATATACGAAAAAATCAATTTTCAACATTGTGATTGAGATCGATTGATTTTTTTTAAGATTACTACACTAGTGTTGTGTTCCAGGAAAAATTCCGATATGATATATCGATATTTTTATCATACCCGGAACGTATCATTATATCGCCCGAAAATATATCGATTTTTCATCGATATTTCATTTCATATCGAAATTTAAACTAGTTGGGAAGCCGTTTTACTCAACTCATTCATCTGCGCCGAATGTTTTTGAACCAGAAATTCTCTTGAAAATAGTAAGAACGGCAAAGTCGAACGAAACCACAATCCTATTCATATCTATAGTTTTGAATACGAAAGTATGACTCTGATGAACTTTACGCTAAAAACTACTGTCCCCTGATATCCCTTAGCTAAGAAGTAAAGTGAACTCAATACATAAAAACTTTCATATATGTGAGATGTTGCTTTCGTTTCTTTTTAAATGCCCTACAAATATTTTAGCGAACAACTCGCTTTCTCGTTGTAATCTCGAAGTAGAAGTTAAAGTGAAAGAAATCAGAAAAGCAAGTTAGAGAGGAATTGAGATATACTTAATATGAGTTAGTCTCGAGATTCTTCACTCAATTTACAAAAGAAAGGGACACGTTCAGAAGACATGAAATCTTAATTTCCGAATTTATTGGAATTTATTATTTATCGTGTATCAAAGAATATTTCGATTAGGTATTCGATATTATCGCGGCAAAGTAGCACAATATATCGACTAATTATCGATAATACGCGTATCATATCGTATATCAATACACACAAAAAATGGTTTCGTTTGATACATAACATTTATTTGATTTATAAATGCAGGAAGAGAAATGTTGTGGAAATTGCTTTTATAAATTTTGTTATTATTAGATTTTTTCTATGCTTAGCGTATGTAGGCTGGTCTGTATGCTCAAAATGTTCTTATAAATTAGCATAAATTATAAAGAGTTTGTAAATATTATTTGCGGCAATTAATTAGGCCACTAAAATCTATTTGGTAGTGTTTCCTACATTTCATTCATTCAATTCTTCACATTTTGAGTATGCATGCGATTGACCCAACAAACAAACACATTCCAGCAAAAAATTTAATTCTTCCAAGCCAAATTTGTTGCATCTGAATGACAATCTAATAAACCACATCTTTTGTTATATATCTCTCTTTATAAAATTGTAAATTGTGTACTGCTAAGTTAACAATTGTGTTTTATATTTTGCATTGAGGATCCCTCACTTTTTACAAGTGACCCGAAATGAGGAAGTGATTTAATTTTTAAAAGTGTGGTTCTTGTAGTTTTAATTATTGTGTAAATATTTAATATTTAAATAAAAATTGAACTTTCTCAAGACAATGAAAATTTTAAAAATTTAAATCTGTGCAAACTTTGAATTTTTGAAAAAATTGAAGTCAATTTTAGATGACATCCCTGCGAAACAAGACTTAAAATCATGCAATCACTTTCCGTAGGGTTAAGAATTTCAGGAGAAAAAGCAAAGCCACCAAAATCCAAAAACAATAAATCTATAGAATTGAAAATCCTGTCCAAAGGATTATGACTATCGTTTTTTGTTATACTAAATGAGTTTGTGGATTTCTTTTAATAAAAAGTAAAGACTACCAGAATCCAATTGTAATGTAACAGTTTCGAAATAACAATCGTGATATCTATAGGAAATTATCAAATGGTCAAATTTATTATATTGCATACAGTTTGAGCATAACCTCCTTTTGCTGTCGACCCCTTCAATAAAGTAGGCTACACGGTAAAAATTGTACGTCCCTCTAGATTTTAAGTATGATTTTTACATTCAATCAAAGGTACTTCCTCATCAATTTTATCTAAAATGTGTTTTAAACCCTAAAATATCTAAAAATTTACCCTGTTTTGGTAGTAATGCTATACAAAGTATGTGAGGTGTCCCAACTTTATATGTTTTTATCTATGCCTCTTACACTCCCTTGAATCCCTAAACTGTGTGCCAGCAATTGCTTTCCATAAAATTAGCAGGAAATTAGATAAAATATTGCTCCTAGAATTGATTACCGAATTGATGAATATTTCACAGCTTTAAACGAATAAAAAAATAGATACTATTTGGTATAACTTGTCTTACAAGCCATTACCACCTGCATTACAATTATGTCAAAAGTAATGCAGAAGTGTAATTAGTTAGACCAAATTATACATTTCTCTTTCGAGGACGAGATCCGATTCTGGGTAATGACTTTAGTAGCTTATTACCACCTCTTATGTCCAATGATTAATGTAATTGGATCTGTAATCCAATTAGTAAGTACCGTCACTTTGCCTGAATTGATCCCAGAACTAGTTCAGTAATGATTACATTTCCTGTTGGGAATAGATGCAAACCAGTAGGACTTGTAATCATTACCAAGTCGATTCCGTAGTGACTATTTGTAAGGCTTACGTGTACGATTACAATGTTGATTACTTTAACACAGTGATGTCCTAGTGTGGTAGATATCTATGAGCTCCCTTGCAGGAAAGAGTTCACTTAGTGGGTGGAAGGTGAAGCACTTTGGAAGGTATTCTATCTATCTATCTATCTCAACCGTTTGAGAGTTACAGGGTGATTCATAAAGTTAACATTTTCACAGTATTCATATTATTCTTTTATTTTTATCTTTTGATCTGCTCAACGCAGCGACATGCAACCTACGCCAAAAAACCACTATCGCAATGTCCTTACCAAAAATATCAGCAATGTTTACCTACCTTCCACCACTTGCGAACGTTAAAAACTTGGTTCTTATCTGTTATTTTTTCATATTATTCCCTAATTTTCTCCGAAATTCATGCGATTAACATCCCTGTTTTTTATTTTTATTAAATTGCCCGTTATGTCACCTTTCCGCAAGGATATTCTCTCAAGGATTTTATTTTCATATGAAGAATAATAATATTGCCATGATATTCTAAATGGTTTAAATAATGCACTAATGCCTTTTCTAATATCTGAGTAATATTTTTTTTTTTTAAATCTCAGGAGGTATAGATAATGAATGCATAATTTTGGGTAATAAATCTAATTTTTATTCCGATAAAAAAATTCCAGTCGCATATTTTTTGAGATTTATTTAAAATTTTAGAACGTAGTAATAGAAGTAAATTATTCTAAAATCTTGTGAATCTCGTGTTTCAACTATTATCTTTTTTTAATCCATATGAAAATGTTGTATAATATATACTTTTAATCATAAAGTAAATAAAAACCGGAAAAGTGCGAATTGAACGCGCGTGGAGAGGGCTCCGTACGATGAATATGTTATCTACCATGTTTTTCTTTAAATCTGACCCACATTTGTATGTATGGTACCGGATTGTAGAGGAAAACTGCTGAATATATTGTCTATTGTTGAATTTTGTCTGGTCGTATATTCTTGAGTACGTGGACTAAGACCAAGGATAGAAGATATTCTGATATTTCATTTTTTGAGAGATTGTTGAGAGATTTACCATGTTATTTTAGGACCAGATTTTCCTGTAATCTATAAGTGAAGAACTATTTTCAGTATTTTTTTTCAAAATTTTGGGCTCAGTAGTTTCGGATATAAGCCCCCCCCCCTTTATTATATTTAAATCCCCCTACCTAAGCCTTAAAAGTTAAATCAAAGGGACTACCGAGATATTGTGACGAATTTCACTTCCATTTCTGGGACCTCAATTGACGATTTGAAGAATTTTTTGGGGGCATGCTGATACACCACCAGCGATATTGGAAGTACAATTCTTGAGTGCAAAACTAGTTCAACATCCGAATGCGCCTCTATTAGTTATCGAAGTGAGTGAAAATACTAAGGGTAAATTTTGCAAAAAACACTCAAAATGGGTTTTCAATTATTGATGAAATGTAACTCCTGTCGGCAAAAGTATTACAATTCTTAAATAATAAGCAGTATTGGTCTCTACAAATTTGTGAAATTTTATGCGTTCATCAACTTGTCCTTCAACGAAACTATAAGACTGCATCAAAATAGTAATATTGATAGCTGACTTGATTAATCCATTAAGAGTTTTAGCAGCAAACAAGGAATAAATCTTTTTCTTGATAAATAGGCGTATTGATTGTATCACAAATTACATACCTCGACTTCGGCCATTAATAGACACCAGTAGAATTTGAACTCATGAACCCATTAAGGTTGTCCCTACAGAGAAAGTTTGATGGTATCAAAATGAGGAAAATTACGTTTGCGAAACAAGAAAATATAGGCATAGGCTCAATTGCTATTGCGCTTCACCTGATATTTTTTTTAAAAAAAGGCTAGAAAATTACGGAGATGTTTTCGAAGTCTGTTGGCCTCATCAGATGTGCCCCAAGTATTTGGAATCGACAATGTGCAGCTGTCTCGCCTCCAATGCCCACCTCTGTTCTATCTGATTATAGAGCCAGGTGTTGAGGGTGTATTTAGCGGTTCTGTAAGTACCGCAAAAAGGTTCTGATCCAACGACGGGTATTGACGTACCTCTCTTGGCCAATCTATCTGCCTCTTCCTGAATGTCTCATCCATTGTATCGTTAGGTGGTTTCGTGCACCAAAACTAGCCACCGCTTGAACACATTCCCACACTAGCTTCGTCTTGATTTCAGGAGAGGATATGGCCTGAAGTGCAGCCTGGCTATCTGAGTAGATATATATTTTCCTAATTGTATAATTTCGAGGGAGGTGCTGTGTATCATAGCATTAATCTCTGCACTTAGGGAATATCGCAAAAAAAATTCTGAGATGATATACTACTTCAAGTAAACAGTAATTTCTGTTGCTATATTCGATTTTAAATCGAACAGGTAACGAATAGTTTCATCGAAGAATAACAGAAATTGCTACCATCAATAGTAATGTAAAGGGTAAGATAACAGGGACTATTGATGACTAGGTAATGCAGAACGTATGATATTAGAGAAATTTACGTTTTCTGGTTCATCGTATTTGTATCTTAATTTTGAGCGAAAGTTTTCATATGCTTATGAGAACAGAGGGATAAAATAGAACGGCAGTAAAAATTCAATTTCTTATTTCTTATTTTTATTCTTGCATATCCATCAATGAAGCAAGGAAAGAATAATATACAAAAGAGTCATGAATTTGCAATTACATCACTGTGTTAAAATTCATTGATGTTGGGAATGTATAGCAGTGTTCGTATGTTCATTACTTCATCAATGAGGTAATGAACACATTTCCTACTGGCATTAAGTTTTTACCTAGTAAAGCGCAAAATAATTATCTTCAGTGGAAAGACAATTTTATTAAGTTATATATTTCACTATTTTACTACTAATATTAATATTTAACTGGAAGGTTATTTGTACATTATTCCGTTAACTGGATTAATAAATCCATAAAGGACAATGCCCATTATTAAATTATTTTCACAGTTAATAATATTCCTTTTGCGGATGAAGAACTATATCTTTTGATTCGGCGAAATGATGTTGATTTTCAATAACTAGTTTAGTCATTTTGCATTTCATTTTATTTCATCTACAAAAATCCTACTTGCTCAGACATTCTTAACGTCTTTCATGATGACTGGTGTCGGAAAACATAATATTTAATGTTTGTACGTTATATTGTTCGACATATTTCATTCGCCTGACGCAAAAACAAATAATCATTGTTGTGTAACCATTCTCCAACCATTAAAAAATTTCCAAGCGATGGTGTTACGAATGTTGTTATGTTATGAAATAACAATTCCTTCCAATACGAATATTACTTTTTAAAGAGCTGTTTAAACTTGATACTTATAATAGCACAAAATTACGGCTATTTACCTGAGCCAGATAAACTAACAAAAAACTGAACTCGAAAAATCACCTTAAAAAACTGAGGATTGAACTATACAGTGGAATTCAATAATGTGTGTTTTTATAAACACTTCACGAAATGCACATGTGATATTTTACTATTTTAGGACTTTGTTCAAGAAACAAAACAGAATGACTTTATATTTGCTTGGAATTTTTGGTTTCGTTCTATATCTTGCAAAATACCAAAGATATTATCAATAATTTCGATATGATATCATCGATTCGATAAAATATCACGAGCTTTCAACACAAGATGTTAAATCGGTTCATGCAGCTCTACGGTTACAAGTATTCCAATTAGCTAGGCTATAGGGATATCATAAGCCATTCAATATAAACTCTATACATATACTCGTAAGATAGGAGTGTTTAAAACTGTGTGAATACAAAGACAGAATAAGAAGCTTACTGGGGAGATTGTTTCACTTTCTTAGTGGAGGGTTTAACAGAAAACAATTTCTAAAAGCCTCACATAAGATCTAGACTGGAATTTAATTACTATATTTTTGCAAAAGTATGATACCCCGAGTTGTTAGTATTAGGCAAAACCTAAAGGAAGATTTTCTAACCAATTGGTATCGAACTGATAGCATGAAATAAAGAAACTCTAAATTATCGACGTAATTTACTTATCTTTCGATTTTTTTTTTGTCACTGCTTCTACAGACATTATTCTAATGAAATATTAAGATTGTGTGCGAAATTCGATTAAGTGGGGAGCAAACAAAATTTTCGATAATACAAATTAAGTCAATTTCGGAGCAGATTAAATTTTTACAGCTGAATAAATATATTTCACAAAATTGTAAACTCTTTTGGGGGGGAAAAAAGACAGAAGTAATTATTACATATTATTTAAAAATCTAAATTAGTAATTATTTGATTGAACCTAAAATAAAAAACATTAATAATAAAAAGAATGCATTCAGATATGGTAGCGATTACCCCCACTATCTTACAGTGGTGAGTGAACTATTATTGAAACTGGTACGTCATCCAAAAACATATTCAAGTTATACCCTTATATATATATATATATTTATATTTATTACAATCGCTGGGACGAGTATTTTGGCAATTTTTGCAATTTCAATGACGCGTTTCATATGTAGGAAAGAAAGATTGTAATAATGAAGAAGTATCAGAATTATCAGTGCGCGGATTGGTGATCCACAAACTGAAATAATAGTCGAATTTTGAAATACGAGAATGAATGCACAAAGCCAATCTCAGGATAGGGAAGCTGATGCTAGAGATGGTATCACGCTTCTTAAATTATTCTGAGAGTTAGGTGCAGTTGATTTAAGTGGGAGAGGTATATCAGTAATTGATATTGGGACAGTTAATGATTTTAAGGTGGAATGAAAAGTTTTTGTTGTAATCAAATGCCACTTGTAACTAATATCTGTATAAAGGGGGGACACCAGCAGGGACGCAACAAAATGCTCCAGGTTTTTTATTTATTTATTTATTTATTACTATTTCATCAAAGAACTGATTACTGAACAGAAAATAAAATTCTAAAACAAATTTAACCCCAACGAAGATGATCTCTGACCTGGCGTCTCGCGATAAATGAAAATCGATATCATGATAGGAAGAGTTAAAAAGGCACGACATTGATGACAGAGGCTCATGCATGCCATAATTAGTGCAATGATAAGGCACATGGAAAAAGCCTCGACCTCTCAGAATGCGTGATGGGACAGAGATATAGAACGAAGCGATTAGCTCGGGGGAGTTAACTCTACCCAGCCCAGCATACAGTCAAAAGCGAAAACAATCTTGTAATCATTACGCCTCTCCTCGAGAGTATCCAGGGAAATGAGTCTAAGCCTGTCCAAATAAGGAGACAGGAATAGAAAATTGTTCCAGGGAAGGCCGCGAAGAGCAAACCTGACAAACCTACGCTGAACAGCCTCGATAAGGCCAACATGAACTGCATAAAACGGAAAACAAACCAGGTTGGCATACTCCAAAATGGGTCTCACAAGGGTATAGTAAAGGATCCTGGAAATGTGCGGATCATTTCAATTCTTTGGACCATCTTTTAATGAAACCGAGAGTAGCATTAGCTTTATTAACGATGGCATCGATTTGATCCTCGAAAGTAAAGTGGTTTATAACTTCAAAAACAATAAGGCTCCTAGATAGGATTCTTTATGAATTATTAAAAAAATTATAATACTCCTAATACCTTTTGACAGGGTTAAGTATCTGACATATTTAAAAAGGGTGAACCTAATGTACACACAGACTATTTCTGTACCTATTCTTGTAAATAGACTTCAGAAATAGAAAAACTATCATGCGGTATTAAACGATAGGCGATACTCGACCGTGGGTAATGTATTTAGTCTTGTAAACGCGACATAGCCAGCTTGGGGTACTGGGAAAAAGAAGAATACTGCTGCTACTATAGTCTAATAGATTTTAAAGGAGCTTTATCTCCTAAGGGATTCCATTAAAAAAGTGTTATAGTTATTTATTTCGACATCAAATTAGAATTTAACACACCTGATTTGTACTTATGCACCTTCAGACTGCAATGTGAGTTCATCGATAGTGTGTTTAAGAAGAAGATCATCGTTTTATTTAAACAACTGGCAAAGGAAAAAATATTTGATGGACAGAAAAATTTCGTTAGCTTGCAGAAATACAAGATATTAACGTCAATGATGACATTTCGGGTTCCATTCTTAGGCAAATTCTTGAAAGAGGATCACAGTCTTCTAGGGAATGTGGAGCTAACGAAGTTAGGTAAAGTACGAAGATCTTAGTTGGGAATGATTTGGGTTTTTGGTAGTCTTTGCAAAAAAAAGCAAAGGTTGCTTACTTGAATTAAACGCCTTATCTTTTCCATGGCAGTGATGATCCTATTTCTTCCCTTTATAATACAGAAGAAGAAGAAAATTTAAGAGATTTCCTAGTCATTTACTAAGTTTTGGCAAAATGGAATTAAACAATATTAAGATGTATTGTGAGGAGTATTTGAATGGAAAGGATTGAGAAAAATTATATAGATACGTCGACATAGCACTAAAATACACAGATATACTCGTAGAAGGGTACAATACATGAGGGTTTAAGTTTGAATTTTAGTTTAAGTTGGTTTTGCAATTAAATATAATTTTCTTGCTTTCAAATATGACTTAGTAATATAATAGTTAAACCAGATCTAAACAGATGACGAATGTCAGTATTCTAGTTTATTTGGATTGCTTTTTTACAGCAAAATTCATTTAGAAAAGTGACATTAGATTGTTAGGCTCTGAAATTATTAGCTAGGCAAGAAATTTTCGTTGTTTTTTTAGGGAAAATTAAATTTTATATGTTTAATCTTGGAAAGAAGATTAATTATTGATATCTTAGCCATTGTCTTCTATAATATTTCCCCACCTATTAACTAGGTAATTTATGCCGGAAAATCATATCTTTTGAAGCTAAGAAGCCTTGCGAATGTCCTGAAAATTTTTGAAATTCTTTCCTGTTAAGGAAGTTTTGCATTGACAGGAACAGGTCATAGTCAAATCACGTGAGGAAGGAGATAAAAAGGTAAAATTTCAAACCCAAAACCACAGGAGGTTTAACATTGTCGTGTTGGCAACTCAGAGTGCATAGGACTTAGGCAATCCAGGGACAGGAGGCAAATTTATTGGTGTTGCTTTTGCTTTTTTCGGTCTACATTGTTATACACAATCTACTTCTCGTGACCAGAAATTAGGCGATTCAAGAAGGGTTCATATTGCTGCCGAACAAACAATGAGGAAGCGACCGAAAATTGGCTTTCTATTGTTACATGGCTAGTGCCTAACCTTTCTCAGGACTCTCTAGTTGTTCATTACCCACTAATGTCCTTAACACATGGATAGTGTGTGTCAAGTGGAGTAACCGATAAATGACAGAACTTTCTTGCCAACCTAATACTCCTGGATCTCTTTTACACGGTTTTTTACGCGGTTTACTTTTATGTGGTTTTCTACGCAATTCGAAGCACCTTAATGAAGTCTTCCCCATTCTAATACTTCCTGGATTTCATTCCAGGATCATTGTTGGAGCTCGGAAGATTTCACAATATATTTATTTATCCTTCGCCGATGTTCACAATTTTCCTGTCACACATCGGACTCGAACGTAAAGAGGGTATCATATGATTCTCTACTAAAAACCCCGAACAATATAAAAAGTTTTTATATTTGAGGTTAAAATATTCTCAATACCAATTGGACTTGCACTTTGATGAGAAGCAACAGGTTTTACTCTACGTGTCGCACTGGGGTTTGGGATACATTATATAATTTTTCAGAAGATACTTATGGAGATTGAAAGAAGTACTTTAGAAAGTACTCAGTCTTTTTTAGTAGTACTTAGTTACAAGCACTTTTGATACATGCGGTACTTGTACTTACGCTATAGTACTCAGGCCTTCAATACTTGTACTTAAGTACTTTTTCTTTGGTACTTTCTCAGTTCCGACTAGCACCAATTAATTTTTTAATTTTCTCTGTGCAATTTATGTTCACGTGATTTACTTGCTTTTACGCGTTTTAAGTGGTTTTTTACGCGGTGCGCATTCACACATAAAAAAAGGTCCAGATGTACAATGTGAATTTTGGCTTTTTTATTATTACTAATAATAAGTTAAGCTACAACAACTTTTTGTACCGTTTTAACCTATTTCACAATTACAATTTCGTTTAGTTAGACATTTAAAAGATTTTCGAAAATAGTTTCAGTCTATGTGCGTGTTTCACGTGCCTATTTACCCTTGCATTTAATTGCACCATGAAAAAACGTGGTTTTTTCTTCAATAGAATAGATATAGATGTGGAAGGCACTATTGTCTTCTATTCTTTCTTATAGTTGAAAATTATGAATATACAAAAATAGTGTAAGCCAGTATTTTGACATCTCTTTGACTTAACTCCTTGATCCCACTTTTCCCAATCAAGAATATGCCTAAAATCACAAGAAACCCTTAGACTTTGTCTACGTTATAAAAACATAATGATATATAGGACCATTTGCATGCACAGCAAAATAACTTTTTTTATTACCTTTCTTTCCTTTAATAAAAATAGCACATAAGGGAAAGCATTAATGTAGACTTGGATTGGCCAAATTAACGATTGAAAATTTCATATAAACATGGATGAGATGTTTATTTCATTTTATCAAAACAATCTTTAAATAAGCACAGTTTTAATATCACAATTTAAAAATGTTAACAACTACGGACTCATTTTTCCCCACTCCCCCATTACTTTAAATGCGCACTATTTTGCAATAAAATATTATTTACAATTTTTGTTCATGAAATCGCTATTTTCAGAAACAAATATCAATTATTGCTCTTCTTGGACTTTTAGATTTTTAGATTTGATTCGGTTGATCATGAGTACTAGTCAATAAAATTGTAGCTTATTTTGGGTGCTCGATTTCAATAATTTTTTATTCAAAATTATATTAAAATCCGCTTC
>QYTT01083791.1:93748-110273 GCA_006980735.1 Dasypogon diadema
AAGCGAAAACCTGAACTTCCTCAACAAAGATTCGAAACGTTATCTGAACGGACTAACCGCCAGAAAACGGAAGATCTGCGAACTAGATATTCCCATAAAAAATGTGTTATGCCAGGCAAATTACTTTACGTTCAGCAGGACAGACTGAAGCTTCCAAATTAATTAAAGAAATAACAACAACTTCGCCAACAAGGGCTAAAAGATATCGAAAAGCATTTAAAAAATGGAAAACTGATCAAGTTAAGTGTTTATCTGGTGAAGAAGCTCTTTCAAAGATTGTTGAAGCCAAACGGACTCGGCATCAATATAATATAATAAAATCCAAGGAAAAATTGAAATTTCCACCCTATAAATCAATACAAAAAGGATTGCTGGGAAGGGTTTCCAGCGAAGACATATAGAATAGAATAGAATAGTATTTATTTAAATCGTACAGAAGATACAAGATCTTGTTAATGTACATTAATTATCGGAACGAATCAGGTCACACATAATCTAGACGAAGCCTACATCTAGAAAAATAAAAAGATATGGAGAAGCAAATGAAAGCGAGGCAAACAATACATTTTCCTCAATGAATCACTGAAAGCATAATGCACCGAACAGTAATTAATGAATTTCCAATGACATCACTGTGTTAAAATTCATTGGTGTTTGGAATGTATACTATAGTGTACATATGTTCATTACTTCATTAATGAAGTAATGAATATATTTCCTACTGGGATATTTTCGTTTTTGCGGTTGATGTGTGGGACACACATAAGTTTAACTCTCCAAAAAAGGAAGGATGGGAATTGTCTTGTTATAACTTTACCGTTGTGAGGGGACAGCAGTTGATAGTGTAGGCATCCAAACCTCTTACCGGAGCATGAATTTGCAATTCATAACCATGTAAAAAGTAAAAAGGTGAACGCTTTTGGTGTAATAAAACCCTATACTAGTCCATGGTGCTTGCCAGCAATAATGATGACAAAAGTAAATGATAACGATCTTCTCAGTATTGATAGCCGAATATTAAAAACGGTTACAAAGAAAGTGTTTGTACCCACTTCCAAGAATATCAATCCTTAATCGACTCAATAATACATCATCTACCTCAGTTTACATTGAGCAGTCCTCGTATATTGGAAGCATCCATACATCGTTGAAATCAGGATGAGGATTTTGTAATAATGAAATAATTTATAAACTCGACCCTTGGTGGGTTTCGAACTTGGAACCCCACGGGCCATAAGCCACCACCCACCATGTTATTCTATCAGCCGCCGTTGCCCTTGCTTAAACGTTAGGTTTGACCTATTTAATTTTTACAAGTCAATTCACCATTGCTCTGGTCAATGGGTGACTTTTTCACACGAATGAGGAAGGTTATGCGGAAAAATTAAAATATTTGAAAGTGCTGAAGCTGATCTTTGTAGTCTTGATAATGAAATTTGAATACCGACAGGTGATATGTTAAGTCTGAAATGTAGCTGCGAGCTTCGATGGACATTAGTGTGGTTCTTATCTTAAATTATTGCAGCTGGTTTTGCAGCCCCCGTGAGACAGGCTGCATAATAAGTAGACAATTGTTAGATAACAAGTTACGTAGCATGGTAAAGATGAAATTCTCGGGAACACAATGGGAAAACAAAGCCGAAATTTGCATAATTCTTAGAATTTAACGAATATCACCAGAAAATACGGTACAGGTAACAGCAGTAGACTTTAATTTATAACGAGAACAGTGATCCAGTATTTTGATAGAAAGTCGTTGATTATATAACAGACTTAAAGAATATGCAGATTTTATACAAAATATAAAAATAATTTGTTTACCGTTAGAGTAGTGTATGATAAAAACCAGTTTACATTCACCATACAACCCATGATCCAAAGCTTCTGCTGGCTCTCCTTGAAGAAAAAATTTAATACCAGAAAACTAATGGTACGCATGCAGAATTCTACGGAGCCAGAAGCTTTTTTTGCATTACCTGTTTTTTTTATACTAAGTATCATGTTGCCATAATTAAATATAAGTGAAATCGGCATTTCCTCTCGGGCTTGTTGTTGGATTTTCCCCGCGGTTCGATACTCACTCCCAATGACTTAGTTCGGTGGCTGATTTGAGTTCAGCCAAGAATTACTGATCTCCTTCGACGAGAGATAGATTCCAGTCAAGAATAGGGGAGCGTGGGACTTACTTATTATGCATTCCGTTTTTAGTGCACGCTTATGTAGGAGGCTTAAACCAATTTAAATTAATGCAAATCGTTTTTGGAATTCTTTTCACCGCACTACGTTACCCAGTGTACACATGAAAAATTACCATTACCTCTTCTGGTGGTATTTATGTGGGAAAATGCTCTCTAAATCCGAGTTAAAGGTTAGAGGATTTCCATGTGAGTAAATTCCGTAATTTTACATCAAATGTTATTTTGATGTAGGAAATGATAAATCCTGTGATAATTGTAAACCTAGGAGGCGTAGAGTGGATTTAAAAATTAATTTCTCCATATTGAAGGTTGCTTTAAATCGGTTATTCTTTCTCTTCAAATACTTCCGGAAATCTAATTTGATTATAGTGTCCCACGGTTTTTCCACAACCCTCAAAATTCCAGTTAAATTTTTGGATATTGTTCGATATTTTTGTATCAGTTTACAAAATAAAAAATGTAGGTATGAAGCTTGATTACTGACAGGACATATTAGAGTTGATTTAACTATTTACTGTTTATGAGTCTAGCAACTGAGAAGGCAACAATATTGGAAACAAGGGAAAGCAGATCAATCCACAGAATTTAAACTTGAACGTTAATTTCATTTCTAGGGGAAGATAAACACAGAAAGTATAGTTTTCTTATCTTCCACACGTTGGAGGCAACATTTGAACATACTAAGCGAAAACACAGCAAATATACAGGGTATTCCTGCAACAGACCTTCTAACTATTATGTCTGCCCGCAGTCTTTTTTTAAGGTATTGCCTAAACCCAGGGGACAACTCCATGATGCAAACAGCACAGCTTAGACGAAAGGAAATTAGAGAAGAGGAGATTGGAAGATTTTAACTTGACAAATGTTACAAGTATGCCAAACAATTTTTTTTTGGTATGAAATTATTACTGTGCAACAATTCCAGTGGCTTCACAAGTACAATTCTTATCAGTAGAATTGCTTCAACCAGGGTTCGAACACATGCCTACAGGGGAGAAACGCAAACGTGAGCCTCAGCGCGCTCGTTCACCAATCTGTGTAGTCTTGATGAAATATAATTCGACAGGGAATACCTTCAAATGTGCTGATAACAGTACGGTTGCTTTAGAAAGCTTCTTCCTGCATTTGATAAAGGTGGGACCAATGGGGTTAAAGTCCAATATAAATTATTTCGAGATCTCACTGAAGAATCAAAAATTTTTACTACAATTTAAAAACATCGACATTTATGGGATTTAAAACGGATCATAGTTCTCGCTGCTGCTCATAGAAGGAAACTAAAAAAGCCATTCTTGAAGCACATCCAAAAGAAGGTATAAACAGATATACCCCCGAGCGTGACATTGACAAGGCTGTTAGTTTGTTTTACAACACCCTCTCTGCAAGTTTTATGTACTGCGTACCTATTTTCAGGAGTGGCAGCTCGTGGGCTCAGCCACTATGGTTTGATAGAACTTTAAAAAATTTAAAGAATATGAAGGGCAAGGCCTGGAAGAAGTTTTGGCCTGAAAGATTGACGATAATTACACGATTTACTCCATCCTACGCAATCGATTTGCTTCTGAGTTAAAACTATCTTATATAATAATGATATTAGTCATATGAAACTATCATTGCGTGAGGGGCTTAGGTAGTTATGGATATTCGTGAACTCGAACCCACCCCGTTGAGTCTCGGAAATTCCGAAAGTGACGATGTTCAGGCGATTTCCAATCTCTTTGGTGATTTTTTTGAAATTGCTGTTTTGGCAGATAACTGTGATATTGATTACTGCGATACTAGTCTTAAGGATTTTACCCAGTTTACAAAGATTCCCGCCGACTTCACTCGAGTTGAAGGACTTAATCTTTGACGATGCTACAGTTTCTAAGCATATTGCTGGCTTAACTGATAGTTTCTCGTCTGGTCTGGTATTAAACGTTGTAGTGCTCCTGTTGTCCCTGTTCTTTGTCATAATTTTAATCTGTCTGTCTTCTCTGGTGTTTTCGCTGGCCCGGTAGAGACAATGTGCGATCATTCCCCTACATAAGAGGGGAAACAAGAGTGATATTTCTAACAATAGGCCCATCACTAACTTATGTTGTATAGCTAAAACCTTTGAGGCATTGGTTTGTGAAGTCCTGCACTTTCATTACAAGCCTTTCTTGTTTTCATTCCAGCATGGGTTTCTAAAAGGTAAGTTTACTACCATCAACTTGATGGAATTCTCTATTTACTACTGATAACGGTAAGCAGGTCGACTGCATTTTTACCGATTTCAGCAAGACTTTCGACAGAAATAATCACGGAATTTTGCTTGGCAAGCTCTCTCTTCTGGGCTTTCCTTTGTTGCTTGTCAAATGGCTGGGTTCCTATCTATCCCAGCGTACTCAGCGGGTCTTGTTCCGTGGAAGTCTTTCAAGGAAGGAAGTCTTTCTTTAAAATTTCGGGGATGCCACAAGGTAGTCACCTAGGCCCCCTTTTTTTCATAATCTACATCAATGATGTATCTGTGATCTTGGCTAATTCTAGTATTCTGTGTTACGCTGTGACTATGCCAAGATTTTCCGCGTCGCTTTGAGTGAGCCTAATTGTGCCCTTTTAAACTCTTCCCTTGAAAAATTCACTGTTTTTGCCTCCTCACTTGGACAAGCTTAAACTCACTTCCCTGGATACTCTCGAGAAAGGCGTGATAATTAAGAGATTATTTTCACTTTTGACTGTATCTGCGTAGGGTTAACTCCCCCGAGCTCATCGCTTCATTCGATATCTCTGTTCCATAACCCACTTTGAGAGGTCGGAGCTTTTCCGGGTGCAATAACTATGGCATGCATGATTTATCGATTTTAATTTTTTGAGAAGCCAGCTCAGAGATCAGCTTCGTTGCAGTTAGTTTGCTTGAGATTTTATTCAATTTTCTGTTCAGTAATTAGTTCTTTCATGAAATAAATAAATATACAATTGTGCAGGACCGTAGCGTAGAGAATAATTATGAGTAACTGCTATAGTATAAGTTCAACGGCGAACAATGCGACAGTTCGATCTGTCTGTTTTAATAAAATTTAAGTGTGATTTTATATAAGACTGATTATTTGGATTTCTGACATCAAGATAGTTCTTTCAGTAACAATCCCTCAATCCAGTCTGATTAATAGATGGACCCACATTCATCAGAAAGGCAGGAAATTTATTCAATCTGTTTTCTTATCATTCTCAGTTATACAGCCACATGTTTAAACACCAGCTCATTGGTAATTTTGTAAAAAAAACACCTGTAAGCGACTTAACTAATTTCAAAGGAGTATTCCAACATTTTATATGATTATTCAGATCAACTTCGAGGTCAATTACTTTGTTTGCATTCAAAAGTCCTGATGGAACAGCGAGCTTGAGAAATTCATTATTATAAAAGCAGATATATCTTGACTTCCTAGGATTCAACTACGAACGGTTATTTTTGGGCCAAGTGCAGATTTTATCGAGATCAGAATTGCTGCATGCAGCATGCTATACAATCTTCAAGGAGACTGATAGGGTGGCTCAGATACGTACGTCATCAGCATTCAACATTCACCTTTGTATGTTTACACTTATCAATACCAGATCGCAAATCACAAATAAACTAAAACGCAAAGGCCCCAATATGGATCCCTGTGGAACTCCCAGCACATTTGATATGAGAGATATCACGAAAAAGCTTGTAAGCTTTTAAGGTAGTGAAACCTGTAATCTTAGACATAAAATGGTCTTGTAGTCTTGTCAAGGGAATTTTTGACCCATGCTCCCGCAATTCTTAGCAGTATAAAGGTAGCGCAAAACGTAGTATAAAAGCTACTATGTTTAGTGTTCTTTCGTATTACAGGAGCAGTAAAAACCTGGTTTAGGACCGTTTTGGAAATTACGCCTCACCTAGCATCCCATCTTTTCATGGATATGTTTTTAGTGGTTGCGCCAAATTGTACGTCTATAATAGATAGGCAGTAGACGTTGCTTATGGTTCTCTTTTTTGCTTTTAATGGAGTACCCAAAGTTCAAGAGATATCATGTGATGCTATAGTACAGTCTTGGTGAAAGGGAAAGTAGGAGGAAAGGACATAGGCAATAATATCTAAGAGATTCTATCGTAAAAAATCGTGTTAAGGAGTTTTAACTAACCACCAGAAATGGGCATGACGAAGATATGCTACCGTCCATTCCTATTTATATTTTCCAAGTAGCGATCAAACCAATCCGAAATCTCTATAAAAAATCTTCACGGAGTGAAATACCGTCAGAGAGCCAAATGCCGTAAGTTTATACACTTTGGAGCCAAATCTTTCTAGTACTGCCTTATTATCCAAGCCAGTAGACTAAAAGCTAATATGGTTTCTAGGACAAAAAGGAATAAAGGGTAATAGGTTAGTGGATAGCCCTTTCGAAGAAAGTTCACCAATTTCATACTTTAAGCCCAAACATTTCTGTGGCGTACGTGATAGCTACACTAAAAGAATGATAAAGCACTGGAAAAATATCCCTTAATCTTGGGAAACAATAGCAAGACTAAAGAGCTTTTTACCCTTAGAAAATCGGAACTAAGAACTGTAAATCTGACTTTCCTAAGGACAACACCCTATAAGATATTATACTTAAAAATGCGAACAATTTCGAGGATAACACCTAAAAGAAATGGAGATCGTAAAGTACATTGTTCGCTTTCGGAACATTACCATTATTAGAGAGGAGGGCTCTAAGAAAAGGTCACAGGGAATACGGACACAAAGTCATAAGGATCCGCTTTTTAACAACAATGTAGTTGTGAGGTGAACGAGGTACATAAAATAAAATATACACGGGATATTTTTGCAATATAATCGCTAAGCAATCCCATCATTCGTGTCCGATTCTTATCGAAATGAGAGATAAGAAGTCATTACTGAAAAGTAGAAGAAGGGTAGGAGATAATACAGAACCTTGCAGTACACCGGCGTTGATACTACACAGATGGTTTAAATGTGAATGCGATTTTATTTTAAAAGAGAAGTTGATGATCGGGGTTCTGGCTTGCACTGGTTGATTGACTAGTGCGTTTAACACTATACTAGACCATCCTAGTGTTGTATGAGCGGCTGTCTTTTGAGAGATAATGACGTATGACTACCAGGACGTATTATTATCAGATTTAAAAGAAATATCAAAACCACGAAAATTTATAATAAGAAAACCTATCCTGATCTCAGATCATGAAATTTTTACTTGTGATGATGCTAACCAAAAGTTTGTGCCAACTGACTCATGCAACAGTCGAAAGAATTTCATGCTGAGGGAATTAAAAAGCTTCCAAAATGCTAGAAAAATTATGTACAGGAAGACTACTTCGAGAAGGTTTAGCAATTACTTCGTTCATAGTAATTTTTTCAGAAAAATCGCATTTATATATATAGCCACCACCATGTAATAATTATAAATAACAATGTACAAGGGAACAGGGGTGGAACGGTCGAAAAGGAAACTTCTCCTACTTCTTGGTATTGATTGAGCGAAATGCTAACCACTCCATTATCACTGTACCTACTTTGACTGTTCTCTCGTTGGGAATTGTTCACAAATTAATGTATCTGTCGTATCTTACCAAGTAGATAGACTAACCTTGTAAAACATTAGAAACTTGTAGAAAAGGACTTCTATGCCTCACCAATCACTAGTTTAAAATTAGCAAAAGAAAAATCTTAACATCCAGCTGCAGCCATAGTAGAATTTAGAATAATAGAGAACTAATGGATTGATGAACTATCATTATCAGGGTAACAGTTTTAAGAGCACAAAACACCATTCATAATTATTCCGAAATTTTTCTTATCGTATGCTTTTCAAGTGGATTCGCATACTTTATGAAATAAAAATCCCAAAGCAACTTTTAACCAGTTACATAGTAGCAGAATGTAACGATCCAGACATACTTTGCCAAAATAAATCGAAATATTCTCAGACCATATTCCAGCAGTAAAGTTTATTGTAACCTGCATGTATATATATAAATATTGCCTTCGGACTTGTTCACGTAAACCACAAATTAGTAAAACTTTACAAATTTCATGCAAGTAGCTCCTCCACTAATTTTTAGCATGAGCAGTTCCAGATTTCATAAAAGTCTGACGAAAAAAAAAATTGCTCAAGGAAAAAATGAAAGCAGAAACTTTGTTGACTCGTAAGTTAACATTAAAAGTAGCCCCAAAACAATATTATGTTCTACAGGTATAGCCGTAGGTGAGTCTGGTGAAGACTGTAACATTGCTCCATTTCTCCCAGTTTGCTTTTTGTGTGAAATTTAATTATGGGGCCAAACCGTCATAATGGCGTGGATTTTGGAATGGAGAGAGAATCTACTGCAACTAGCTGGGTTCCAATCTACAGCCTTGGGCCGGGGCAATGAGCTACGCTAGCTATGAATTACAGCATTTCCGCGATTGCAGTATTGCACTGGTACATTTAATTTAATGCCCATGTGAATTTAACAAAAGAGTTGAAATCTGCACTTTTCCTATTGTTCCAAATATTTACGTGGTTCTTCTCCAGCCTTTTTATTACTGTTGGGGCGGCGTATTGAACTTTATGCTCCTCAGAAATGCAATCAAAGTTTCTCGGACAAAATTTCTTAATTAACCGGTGAGGTGAGGAACGTTGGGCAGTCAGAATTGAATCAACTTTCTCGTGGTAGTCAATTGAAACCAGATCTCCGTCGTTTAAAAGGGCCATTGACATTACTAATTTCGAAATTAAAAATTTCCAGGAAATCAAAAATTTTCACCCAGTTTATGTAATATTTTTATGTGCCTATCAAGTACTGCATTTACCATGAACAAACAAAACACCAAATGGCAGTAAATCTGTTCTCTTTACGACTCAGTGGACATAAAATGGAGCAATAAAAAGTTCCGGACATGAAGCATTTGGACCCAAAAGTGCACGCTTTAATTTCATTATCCTCACATTACATATAATCCAATTATTGTTAAGGCTCTTAAGGTGACGGATCTTAATGTCTTTAGCCGTCAGTGGAAATTGAACTGTTTACGTGATATTTGAAAGTATTATGAAATGGAATTGAGAGTTACGTCACAAGAAAGTAACCACATAAAAATATTCGTCCAAATTTCCGGACAGTATAATGTTGTTAATTTATAAACAGAATGTGTTTATTTTGTCATGATATGAATGAAATGGATATTGGTTCTCATATGATGGCATAAATTATTTAATTTTTATGATGCACCTAAAGGTCAGGATGTAGAATAGCAGCCTAGGGTCGGAACACAAAAGTAGGAAGGAATATTAGATTAGTAAAATGATCAAAGATAGTGTTGAGATAATGATAAAAGAGTGAACCAAACCAACCAACACCAGGGCGCTATTCCAGTCCTACTGGATCTCAAGTACGTCAAAAATAACACGAATCGTCCCATACCAAGTGGGGAATATGATATGTTTTTGTTTAGTAATCTAGTGAAGTGCTTTAGACTAATGTCAACAGTATGACTGTGTGAGTTAGTTACTAATTATTATTTATACTGTGAATAAGATTGAAAGCGAAGGAAAGTAGATCGCCAAGGAAAACAAGAAAAATAGTAGGTTAAAAAAGAGAACCTTGTAGTACTTCAAAGTTTATCTCGTGACAAATTCCACAAGGGATAAGTCTTCGGAGAAAAAAAGAGCTAAATTAAATGCAATTAGCTGATCATAAGCCCACTCCTTTTGGAAATTTACTGGATATGAGGAAGTGTTTATGTTGACAAGAAGTTTGTTGAAGAATTCGTCCATTAATTCGTGGAGCTTGAGGATGACACCATCGAACATATTTTCTGCTTTGGGTGTTACATAATTTTATTTCATTTCATGTCTCAGAATTCTGTATTATGACCCGGCTCTTTCAAAACTATATTGTCACTCATCTTCTAGGCCTTGTGCAATTAGCTATTGATATGTATCGCTAAAGTGGACATATATCGTCGATATTGTACATAAAAAAAAGTCACGGACATAGAACCATTGCTAATCCATACAAGAAAGAAAAAGACTCCATTTCGCCTGCCTCAGACAGTTCATCAATGAAATGGTATTCCAGTTGTATTTGTACCTTTTCGCCGAAAGTGACAAGGCAGTGACATCAGATGTGTGTTGCATTAGGAAGTCCTATAACTTCCTGATCGGTCTAATAATTGGGCTAACGTCCCATAATCGACGATCCCAGTTGTTCCAGATTGCCCTGAAAGGTCGCTCGAGTCACTCTGAGCAATAGTAAGTACTCGCTTCCATACCAAATTTTCTAGGAGTGCTACTCAAGGTTCAATCCTTGGTCATCTGCTATTTAGCCTTGACATCAACGATCTTCTTCGAACGACCTGTGATGTAAAGATTCAGATGCTGACGACGTTTAGATACATATATATTCCCCCATTTATCTTACTGACAATTGCCTGAAATGTGTCAAAAATGATCTGCGGAGAATTTCCATTGGGGTCACTAAACAGCGACGCACGGTTAAATTCTTGTCAATAAATTGGACTTAGCTTATCAAAAAAATTAAATGTAGCATGTGATTGTTGTAATCAGTTATGCGCTGCTGGGTTGCTCTTTAGATACATATCTTAAGTATCGAGATTACTTTTAAAATTGGTCTCTTGGCCCTCCTTCCAACATACCTTGGTAATTTAATCCAACCACTTCCATCGAATTTGGGTTGTTTTTTCCGTGATTTTCGGATTTTGATGACTCTTACTTGCTGCAGGTAGATTGTCTCTGGAATAGTTTGCTTGGTCAGGTTCAGCGTACCACCCCGCTCAGGGATATTCAAATAGCTTCTGAATGGTCAAGTTTTATAGTTTTTGTTATTCCTTTCCTCGTTGTGCAATGGATGTTGCAGATTTTTGTTTATAATAATAAGCTCTGATAATTTTGCGGTATGATTTTTCCCACATTTTCTCTTTTCATTTTATTTTATTTTTCTACTATTGTGTGAAATTTTAGGGAAGAGGAGATTGGGGAATTTTAACCTGACAAATGTTGCGAATGAGCTACAATTTTTTGTTTGGCATGAAATTTGAACTGTACGACATCCCAGTGACTCCGGAAGTGTAATTCTGGTGAGCAGATAAATTACCACGTTCTTTGTAGTAGTCGAACCCGTGCCCATAGGGGAGAAAGACTGCAGAGGAGCGCGTCAGCCCGTTCAGCTACCAATGTCGGTAAATTTAATGGAATCTCCGCCTTGAAGACCGTTCAGGAGATTGTGCCATTTGCATTCTTAGATACTCGTAGAAGAAGCCAGCCCCAATACCATCCTCATTTTGACAATTATGCGTATATAGAATTAGATGCAAAAAGTGAAGTGATACGGAATATAATTCCCAATCCTCCCTCAGTGAAATTTTAAGTATAGACTTTTAACCTCGGAAATTCGTAAAACCGGATGGACGACCTTATCTGTCAGATTCAGAAGCTCCGGCTCGTAACATCTCGTAGATTTATAGCAGCTGATGCTGTCAACCCTTTGACGTAGATTTCTACGGGCTTCCTCGTGCTCGTGTAGTAGTTGAGATAAATGCTCCCGATATATACATACTGATATGCTACATACTGAAAAAACTCTTAGGAAACTAATCGAAATACAAAACCCTTAACTGTTCAGAATTCAGATTTGCGAGAACAGGAGTTACTGATGCACTTGAAGGCACATCCTCCATCTTTCTGGATTTCTTCACAGAAGACATTGCTATGAGGGTAATGTTGGGTTTTAAAAACCAAAGTTCTTCAAAATAAAGGTTTACAGTTTACGGCTTCAAATAAAACTTTATAATCACTGCGAATTGTATGCCACTGATTATGAAACCCATTATCAGAAATTCAATCAGAAGATCCAGTAAATTATCAACGTTAATATAGAAATAGCTGAGTGGTTTTGAAACCACTTGGTTTAACAAATACAAATGAAAATATCCTCTGAACTATTACCAGGCTCTGGAAACTTTACGCACCAATACAAAAATTCAGCTTTACCGAATACGGGTACTGGGACGTAGCGGCATAGCTGCAAACAGGACGATAAATAGGTACTCTCGGCAAAAAAGGAGATGATATGGCTACTGATACCAAGAAATTTAACGTGTTTCAATAAAAGCGTACAAAATAAAATTACAACCAAGGCTGTAAAGATATGAACAAATTGCTTACCTCATCAAATTCTAAGTGGCATTGCATTAGTTGTAATCTTGCTTTGGCAAAGATGTATAAAATTTTAGACCGCTAGTCTGTGGGATACTCACCTGAAAGGAGAACAAAATTTACAAATTAGAATTGACTATGAACAAAATTTGAAATTGTGAAATTCGAAAAGGAAAAATTTTAATAAAAGTTTAGTGATTAAATCCTTAATTTTTTATCACCTCACAAATAAAAATTCGTAAAACGCATGATCTTTCGGATACCATCATTAAAGTCTGAATTTTAGAAATATATAGATACAAAAGGTGTTCACCTCAGTCACTATCTTCTTATTATTACTGAAATACTTCCTACGCAATGAGGAAATAGGAAGAAATCACTTAAGACTAGGCTACAACAAAAAGTATTATAATTCTTTATAATTTATAATTCTTTGGTTATATCTGTCTTAGAATAAGAGTTCATTGTAAGGTGCCCTTACTTTGCCGATTGATAGGATTGAAGCATTGTAACGCTTGTATATAAAATTAGTTTTGTGTAAATTAAATCACTGGCACGACTAACTTCTGCGTTATGACACAAGATACAAATTTTTAGGTATGCAACCAATTCCTATCAGAAGGAACGATAGAGGACAAAGAGATTGCCCTAAGCGCTTTCCTAGGTATCGAAGGAACTTTTAAAACGGATGCCATTAGTAAAGGTCTCAACGATCATATGGATCAGAGCCATGTTCTCAAGCCAATCAATCACAGCGAAGCTCGGAGATGTCAAAGCCATAACAAGAGCTAGGACAGTATGTCCCCAAGGAGGGTTTCTGTCTCTTTGTTGTAGTCGTCGTTGATCTTCTCATCTAATGCTGGATATAAAATACACAGTATACAACTGCTGTAAACAGGTCAACCCGCGAGTCACCCCACAGGTCATTTTTACAAGAATAAGGAAGCTCTCTTTCTCATATCTCCAACGCTTGAAGGAACGACAATTCAGTTTTCAACTGAGAAAAAATACTTAAGTCTGACCCTAGGACAGCACCTCACTTACAACTCTCAAATCAAAAGAGTCAAAGTTAAAGTCATATCAGTCTTATGATACTGTCAAAAGACGGTAAAACTTGGAAACATAAGCCAAAAATGAGCCTATGGTCATATATGGCTACAGCAAGACCCATGGTCACCCATGCTGAGTTAGTATGGCGGCCTAAAACGACACAAAAGACAGCGTAATAAAGTCTACAAAAATTTTAAAGATTAGCTACTCTCGGAGTTACAGGTGAAATGAGAATCTGGCCCACTAGAGCTTTTTTAGCACTGTTTAGCCTCCTTTGCTAACATTTCCAAGTAAAAGAGGAGACAGCGTTCAGCGCTCAGAGGCTTCTATTATAACACTGAATCTCCTACAACCTAATTATAGAAACAGCCATATGAAAATCCCCAGTAAATTTCGAGAGGATATTGCGGCCACCACATGAGGGACTTAATGCGGAAGTAACCTTAAAGAACCGCAAAACCACGGCTGGTTCCATATTTGAAAGGGGCTCTCTTAAATGAAGCAGGAGCGAGAATTTTTGGTCCCACCTGCAGTGGTATGGCACTGGGTTTCGCACCAACTATCTTCCAAACCGAAATATGAGCAATTAAGCTCTGTACTCGCGTAATTTTTAACAAGGATCTAACAGAAGCCTGCTGGATAGTCAGGTGGTTCTTAAAGCTTTGTGCTCTTATACATGCGAGTCTAGATTGGTGTGAAACTGTGTTAATATCCTAATGCAACTGGTTGGAAACAATAAAATCACTTTAAATTGGTGCCAGCACATGAGGGCGTCGAAGGAAATGAGACTACGGACCGATTGGTAATCCAATCCAATCAAGGGAAGAGAGAGCCAAACAGTTATACCGGATAAGTCAACCTAGCTGACCGGACGCGTTAAATTTATTAACTACTCGCGGAAGAGAACAAAGAATTCCTTATGATCAACAAATCGGAGCTAAGGATCTTGAAAGACTTGAAAGACCGGTCACTGTCCTCTGAAATACCACATGAATAAAAAGATTTGACATAATTGAGAACAACACTGATTCTCTCTAGAGGATGATGAGACACCGGAACAGCCATTGAGAACCACTGTTCGGCCAACAAAAAAACATATAATCTAGCACCAAAAAATTATAATCTATATTACGAGGGTTGTTATTTATATATCCGGAATAATGAATAAAACAAATATTTATCGTTGAAAATGGTTTTATTGTTTTTCAAAATTTTCTCCGCGGAGACCGATATACTTTTGCCAATTTTCATAGCACTTTTTCAATTTCGATTGAGGTATCTCCAAACTTGCATTTTGAACACATAAATCGCTTCTTCTGGCGTCGAAAATCGTTGACCAAATGGTTTATTCTTCACGTACGGGAACAAAAGGAAGTCATTGTGTGCCAAATTAGGACTATACGTCGCATGATCCATCAATTCGATGTTTTAACCGGTCAAATATTGAGTTGTTCATGCCAATGTTTGAGAGCTCGCATTGTCATGGCGATAAATGACCCTGCGTCACTGGCTGTTTTTTTCTTATTTCTTCAAATACTATTGACAAACAAACGGTAGCATATGATATGACGATCGTACATCGATGTTTTGTGGCACAATAACAGAGTTTCGAAAGTTGTAGTAAATCCTTGCACGCAAATTCTCACGAGTTAATTTCATTTTTTGACTGAGATAAAATTTTCAAGTCACTGTAAAACAACACAAATAGCGTCCGTATCCAAAACGTTTCGAGTAGGTACGTATACCTTCAAAAATGTCAAACTTTACTATGAATATGTCAGATGGCGCCTAGCAACACCATGGTTAACAGTTCCGGATACATAAATAGGAACCCTCGTAGAAGTGTTAATTTTGAATATGCCTTTTAAAAGGGCTTAAAAACAATAAATCATAGGTGGTTGAGGTGAGGTGAGCTTGTGTCTGCCATTTTTATTACACCCTGTATAAATATTAGGTGTACAAATAAGTTTCCGCCGTTTGGCAAAAGTTAGCGCCACCAGTAAGCTATGATTAAAACTGTCAGATCTTAAATGTCATCTTCGTAAGGTTGGACATCTGTCAACAACAGACCCTAAAAATATTAGTGAATTTTTATCAGTATAATATATTCTTGTGTGTGCGAAAATATCGAGTTTTTTGCCGAATAAGCGTCATTTGCGGAAACTTTTGATTTATTTTTTCAATTTGAAGAAACCTGCAGTTGAGGCGCATCGATTGCTCGTGGAAACATATGGTGAAGTTGCCCTAAGTGAGATAAGTTGTTGTGAGTGGTTTCGAAAGTTTAAGAATGGTGAATTTCACATCGAAGACAAAGAAAGTAACGGAAGGCCGAAAGTGTACGAAGACGCGGAATTGGAAGCATTATTGGAGCAGGATTCGTGCCAAATGCAAGAAGAACTTTCAGAATCTTTGGGAGAGATTCAACAAGGAATTTCACTGTTGTTGTGTATTTGGTGGGATCAGCTTGGTGTCGTGTATTATGACTTGCTCACACCGGACGAAACCATTACTGGGGCTGTCTACCGAACACAATTGATGAGATTGAGTCAAGCACTCAAGGAAGGTGCGAAAACTACTACTCCAGACACGACAAAGTTATTCTTCTTATGATAATGCTCGTCCACATGTTGCGCCGCCGCACACTGGGGCAAGATACTAAAAATGTTGGCATTAAATGAAAAAATCAAATGCTATGTTTATTGTCTATATCATATTATTTACACAGTACACGCTCCCGTGCACCAGCTGACAACATTGTTTCCCCCCTCAAATCCCCCCAAGGCATTCCACGCACTTCAGTTGTATCGCGTTATCCGAGGAGTCAAAATTGAGCTTTAATTCTTGTAAACAACAATTAGTTAAGTGCAGTGATTCTGTGTGGATTGACATTTTAATTGAAAATTACGTTATGGATGCTTCGTTTTCAGGTATGTAGCAATATTTGTATATAATTACAATAATGAATAACCAAGGATTAGGTCATGTATATAGTGTTAAAGTAAGCTCTCATAAAATAGGTACTTTTTTTGCTTTTTTCGAAGCAGCAAGCCATTTGATAATGTTCCCAGCCTGACCCGGCTGCTGTTGTTGTTTTTTTAGAGACT
>QYTT01083793.1:0-10120 GCA_006980735.1 Dasypogon diadema
TAATTAATACAAAATAATCGTAGAAAGCGTGAATGTACATGCGGAACTTTTTCTCTGTTTTGTAAATACTGACATTGGAGCTCGAGATTTTCTGCTGTTTAAATCCGGTCTGTCTGTATGTGTTTCCATTTCCAACAGATTCGGATAGGAGACTACTGCTGTTTACTATATTATTTATGGCTTGTTTTTGCCTTCTCTACTGTTCCACTATTCTCCATTAAATTGTTTGCATTGTAGGTCGATTTTTTCCATGTTGCTGAACACTGAGAGGATCTTTCTCCCTGTATTTATGAATTTGGAGTGTTTTGCCATTGAAAAGTGACTTCGTCGAGGAAAATTTGCTGCAGTGAAATTTTTGTGTTTACATTCGGTCTTAGTGCAACTAAAGTACCATTAGACAAATGGACTAGATTTTAACAGGTAATTATTAAGCAACTGATGGAAAATCTGTATTAATTTCAGAAGTTTTATATGTTGTACGCTTAGTTTAACTCTTCATTACTATTAGTGAAATGCTTAAATACTGTGGGTATGCTTCATTCAATTGTTGACCTTCCAACTGTCTATTAATTATTCACATGTCTAAATATATCTCTCAGATTTTGATAAATTACAATAAAAAATTAGTAATTTACTTCCATGCGAAGTGTATTGTGAATACTGAAGAACTGCCTGTCAAAGATGTCGTGTCCCAGGAACCAGAACCTGATGAATCTGAGAGAGAGAGAAACTAACAAAAATTATTAGAAATCTCCGATTGACCTTGAAATCAGCTGATAATGCTATAGATAGCATTGAAAAGGGCAAAACATCCTTCAATTTCCGCTATACGTAAAAACTGACAGACATATTATTCACCTTGTGCCTCACAAAAGAATGCAAAAGATAAAAAATAACAATTTAGGACTCAGGAGTGAGAGCTCGTGCAGCTTTATACCCATAAAAACACAATTACAACCAAAGAAATAAGAGTTAAAGGAAGAACCACCCTAAGCGACATTTTTGAAAAAATTTTCAACACCACTCACACTTCTGCAAAAAAGAGAGACAACAGTTTATTTCAATTAACTTCATTAAAAATATCTTATGTTCGTTGTCTAACAATTCAACATATTTCTCACTTATTTTTACAACGTTGACTTAAGAACTTTTTAAGCATTATTTAAAACACAAAGCACTTCACTTCACTTTGATTTTTTATTTCTATAGAAGTCGCTTCCACATTTAAGAAATCAAAATTTTTACTTTTAGGTCACCATTAATATACAAAATATCAACAATATTCCAGTATTATAATAGTTTCCCATGTATGTAGACAATAATAAAAATAAATACATTTAATGTACTTTCTTCCTTATTACATTTATTGTCTTAACATAAAATAATTCAATGCTCGGGCTTAAAATCTATATGCAGCAAAAAACCGACACGATTACTTAAAGCTAAATATCTCGTCAGGAACTTGTAGCATAGTCCTTCCTTGATGATTTTATGATTTTATCATAGGATATTATTATAGGAGTATAAAATAATTAGACTAGCCTAATTATATTACATTTTCATTATTACGAGGTAAACTTATTGTTGTGGAGTGAATATTTCTGAACTCGTAACTATGTCCCTTTAGCAAAATACGATACCTGGAATTTACATGTCTACTATCTTAATTAGATTTGAATATTTGAAGGAACGCATTACTGGAAAACGACTGAAAGAACTGGTGGGCTTTTGAAATGAAATAAAAGGAGTTAAATACTGTAATGCTAGAAACAGAATGCACAGGCAGTGGCAGTGGTAGCTCGATGATATTATTGGCTGTCGCGTGCTCACGTGACTTTCTTTATCCAATAGCGTCGCCAAACTGCCACTGTCGCTGCTATTGCCTGTTAATTCTGTTTCTAGCTTAAGTCTGCCGACTATTCCAGACATCGGCGAGCATCGGCATCGGCTCCGGGCGATTGCCGTGATCGCCACCCCCTAAGGACGCCACTGATGCCAGAATCATTTAAATGTGGCACACAACTTTGATTTATTGTCCTCTAGACTTTTAACTCTAAAAAGAAACATCTTGAAATACTAGTTTTTTACGTAAGAAATAATATCGAACATCTGCTCAAACGGACTCTTTTATTTTCAGGGGGAAAAGATTGGTAGGTAATCTTTTCGAGAAATTGTGAATAAATTTGAGTAGTTATCCCCCAGAAAATTATCGTGGGGTAAATATAAAGCTTCTCTGAATTAACCCTGAGTAATATGTTGTATAAGATAATTTTTCTTATGTATATTATTAGCGAAGTGAATAAAGGTACATTTTGCGAAGCCTTAATCCCCATGGAAAAAACTTCACTGAAGCATTCACTCAAATTTCCCACATGGTTTTAATATTTAAATTCATCTGTCATCCTCGGGTGGCCTGACCCCAATTTTCTCAAGCTACCACCCCACCCCATCCCATTTACTTGGCAAGTATCTAAAATATTTTAACTGGTGCCTTTTTCGATTAAATAAATAAAATTCCCTTTATTTTTACATTTAACATTTTATTTTTCATACAACGGTGCTGATTACTTTTCTCAGTATTCAGCAAGTGCGACAACAAAAAGGACTGCTTCATTTTAGATTCCACTCCCAACCACATTCATATTTGTTCACGGCGTTATGTTAACATCATTTCTTTTTGTGCGAAATCCTGCCCGTTCCATTCCTCCTCTTTTTTTTTTTTAAATAACACGTGTCTGAGGCACTTCTATTTGTCAATTCTACTTAAATTCCATGCTTGTCATGACAAATCGTTTTACGGCATTTCTTTGGAGACATTTATCGATTGGTGATCGTAAAAATGAGCTTTTACCAGGCCGATTTCCACCACCACCACAGCTTTGTAGCAGTTAAAGTACCACCCAGGAAGCCAACACATTTCTATGTATGAGGGAATGTTTGAATAATTTTCTCAAGCTGCTCATAATGGAAATGGAGAACAAGCTCCACAAAGGATATGTAACGTATTTTTTATTGATCTGAGATTGTACGGAAGGGAAATGTTGAATCCATACCTATTCAACGTCCTTCTACATTTTCTGATATCAGTCTAATGGAAATCAGAGACTGCTCCAAGAAGGTACTTAAAATGCCCAAAATTTTATGAAGTTTTCCGGTTTATTACAGTCATATGACAGTAAACAATATTAAATAGTTGCCGCCAATAAAATGTGGGTTTTAATATATGTTTTGTGTGCTTTTCGATAAAGAACAGCAGTCATTTTCCCGGGAAGAAGGACTAAAAACAGCCCCATCTCTTAGGTACCATTTGAAGTACTCGCAATGATAAACTCCTTTGGTTTTGAGTGCTTTATTTTTTTTTATTATTTTGAAATACAAACATTTAAGGCATATTTTATTGCAAAGTTTATGACAGCTCGAGTAGAAATAAAATTTTTATAACACTCCAGTTACAATCAGTATATTGTTCACTTGATTTGCGTTTGCTTTTTCTTAGAAATTATATAAGAATGAGCATTGTAGAATCTGTCGCAAAAATATCCAGTTGTAAATAACCCAAATAACCGATTACATTAAGGATATTAGTTGGTTGCATGTGTTTTGTCACGGCAAAACAACTTGTAATTATTTTCTTGCAATTTCGAGAGGCTTTCCACTGTTTTCAGCTTTTCCAAAGACACTTTATAATATTTTCTACTGTTTTTTCTTTACCAGATACCACCATCACTTGTTAAAACGAGTGAATAGAAAGACTGACTTGATTTGTTTTTTCCACTGTTTTGCTTCCGATTCTATTTCAGACATATGATGGCGGATTCAGGTCTCACACATGTTTACGAATCCCTGAAAAGAAATCCTCTAGATTTCTTTTGAATAGTGTTAAATTATTCTTCACACACGAATGCCTTTTTGCTCTTCAGTGAACAAAGCTTTGCCATATGTAAACATTATGCAAAATTAAATATTTTCACCCAGTTGAAATATGTTTTCTATGGCCTTTCCTGTTTCACTTACATTGGATCACGAAAATCATGGACTTAATCAACTCACTACTACTGTTTTGGATGTATCAAAAAATGGATAATCTTTTCGGTTTGTTTTTCCAAGCTTAAATTTCTAGAATGATGGTGAAGGTCGGACAGGAATTAAGTAACGTGGAAGAAATTTCATTACGAATCTCCTTCACAAGAAAATATATTTTATGAAAAATTTAATCATTGTGAGGTGTTCGTTATTGTCTCTTTTTATATTCCAGTACATAATTGGTATTTATTATTATAAATTTAAGAAAAAGTTTGTAATATCTGTGAATATTCATGATATGCAGTCATTAATGGGAAACAAGGAGCGGTCGTTTTAAAGCTCTCCGTCTGTCGGTCTTTTTGTCCATCTATCTGCCTACGAGATAACTCGAGAATATTTTGATCTAGAGACTTGAAATTTTTTTAAATTGAAAACCAAGTTCAGAAATGTACCAAATCGGATAACTCCTTTATATGGTTGCCGTATGTAATCTCCAGTTATATGAAATAAATAATTGCTTGTTATAAAAGAAAAATGCTTCAAAGTAGATAGATCAAATTTAACACAAAGATACTTTATTAAAATCAAATATAATGGCAAAAATGAAGCAAATCGGAGAATCAGATCAGAGATTTCGACGGAACAATGTCCATTAAAGTAGTGATAAAAGAGCGTTAGACCAGCAACTTTGCTCCAGAGAATTGCCTCGTTGCCAATGACCTTAAGTGCCTTTTTCTGGACTTTGTCCAATGCGGACAATGCAGTTCTCCTGCTCCTGTTTAAATGTGTGGGTTATATTCAAGTCTGGGTCATGTAGATGAGTGCTAACTCTAATGGGGTGAAGTATTTTTTTCAACTCTGCAGGAAGCCCATAAATTTCATTGTATTCGTAAAGGATAGCAAAGATGTGATCTGTCCAACTAAGATTATTGGATACCTGACCTGAACCCCTACGATGTTCAAGTTAGGAGAGTTGTTTGAAATGCTCACCACATTGACGAAGAGAAGTGAGAGAGGGTTAATGGTATTTTTCAGAGAAATCAGACAACCATGGGTTTTCAATGCGTTGAACTCGACGCTATTTGCCCTGCCCCAGGCGATGTAGTTATGCCTGTTCGATTATTATCTACGAAAGTCAAGTCTGATCCAAACGAGTACGCGAAATCAAAACTATTGCGCTAGTATGTTCAATTATTAAAAAAATCTAAATCTAAAAAATTACATTAGACTTTACTTAAGACTGAGTGAATATGGTTGCAGCAATTAACCTTAGAATTCAATGCATCGAAATTACTCAATATAATGCTTCACATAATAGAACTAAGGCAAATCAGCACTGTTGAATGACCCCTATCTAACTCCTCTTAAATGTCTGAGGTGATTATCAAAAGAGCGGTTTCACACTATGGTTTGGACAAAACCCGAATCTTTAAAGTCCATCTTGAGTTGTTGTTGTAGTTACGCGTCTAAACGAAATCCGAATCTTGAGATACTTATGCATCTTGTACAAGAAAACACAGTTATAGATAGGGGAAATTGGAGCTATTCGGGATATCGTCCAAATCGGGACAGTCGAAATATCTCAGTAACGGCAAGTTTGATTAATTTGCCATTGTAGAGAAACTTTTATGTTACAGTGTAACTCCCAAAGTTTTGTTAATGTGGTGGCCATGGCGTAGTTTTTGAATTTGAAATATAATAGTTAAGTAATTTACTGAACAAAGCGTTGTTAATTCCGAATCATTGAGAAAACACCTAAATTTTGTTGGCATAAAGGAAGTGGAAAGGGTACTTGCGTATCCTTTAGCTTAATTCACCCTAGCCAAGCTATCCAAAATATTCCCAAATAAAATCAAGGAGAAGCCATTTCCGAGCACGCAGCCCTATCAAGACAGCTAGGCGTCACTGTTGTGGTCTTCGAGTCCCTCGTAGGAGTACACCGCGTGGCTTCGACGCCAAGTTGAAGGAATCTACCACGGCGAAAAATCGGCTTGGTCGAGAACAGCCACGTAAATACTCAAATACAAAACTATTTGTGAGAATATAGCGAATTTTATAAGACGGTCCCTACTTTTACATATATCGCGTGTGCAGGGACTAAGCCACTATAAAATAAAGCTGAACATAGCATGATCCATTTAGATTTTAAGTCCATCGTTGCGCTAGCATAGTAGAAAAAAACCATAAGAAGTCGCTTGTCAAGCAAAACGCGAGTCTCAAAAAGGTCCTCATTACTACAAACGTCGCCGTGTTGGCTGGCATTCGCATTGGTATCAAGCAACAGGCACGCAACTGGATATCATACTATACTCCCGAAGTTGTCCTCTACACGCGGCGCTTTCCTTTTCTCTGCTTTCATCCTGGGAACCAGAATTATTCACGACACCTGAAGCCCCTTTACTAGGCACTTCACAATACCGCAGGATTGTAGCAAACTACGCATTAGGTGAAGACAGCCACTTCAGCTACCGCAAAGTTAGACAAAACTCACCGCTGCCAGTCGTAAATCGATACCAGGATAAGTAGATACCAGGAGTCGGTACAACCCTAGCGCCTCATTACACTTTTGGGGAATTGGCCTGCTACCACCCAAGCACGGGCAACATCAACAAAAACTTCACGAGGTGAAATTAAAACATCCTGTACGGTTGGTTGTTCTTAACGGCGGCCATTTGTACTCGTCCGATAACTACACCAATACATATTGTTTTGTACTACGGAGGCTTAAGCCTACTACACGCATTGGCTATCAAGTAATCGTGTTTCGTTTACCTCTTTAGTTCGTAACTAGGGTGAGGTGCTGCCACAGTAGGAATAGTTTAGGACTGTACATCATTGGGACGAACTCTGTTTGCTGACGTTGTGGCGTAGGAAATTGTGTCATTTTGCTGCGTTACGGATATCCCAAACCGGGGAATTGGTTACAATATATATAATTACATCCCTTGATTGCAAATACAAATTCATTCGAGCACTTAAAATCCCTAATTTTACTTTTTTAATTTTGTTTTTTTAATGTTGCCAGTTGCAACATTAGCGCCACCTAGAAGTGAGAAGTGCTATCATCCAGTATATCTGCAAAAATTTTCTCAAAATGTAGTTGTGCTTCAGTGCTGTTTGGTTGACTGGTCCTTGAAACCTAGGCCCCTAGGTTGGAGGACCCCTTAGGTATATATACATATATTATGAGAGTTGAAAACGCATCGATTTTCTAGTCAAGACACATTTTTAAATTGTATTTACCAGGTAAAATATTGTCAATATCCTGTCTTACATTTCAATACTTTCATTTTGGATTCCTAAAGAGGAAGATTCCCTGAGTAGATGTAATATTCGTTATTATGACCAGATCTGTAACCAGTTAAAAAGAGAAATCTAATCTCAAGAATTATAAGATATACATTGGTCTTAAAATTATAACCGAATATATGATTCAATATAGTGACAAACTCAGTTATCTTCAAACTAACATCAGTTTGGTGTGGGGCATCGACTCGGAACAATGGGTTCGTTTGTTATGTTAAGACTCCAAAAGGAGGGTAAAAAAGAAAATTTTATTTGTTTTTTTTTCCTGTTCCTCTCAATTAATTCTTCCAAAAACTTACATACGAAGGTTTCACTTTACAGCTTGTTTAATATTCTTTTAATTAAAATTTTCAGTTTTCGGTTATACACACTTCTCTCTCTACCTGCGAAGTTTTGTAATACCCGTGAAAATAGAAAACTATGATGTTTTGAAACTTTACTTTGCGCTATATTCCGAAATAACAAGAGGACCTAAAACAACTGGGGAAACGAGTTATTAAGATACATAACCTTGTCATGCATTACTTTTTAATTGGCTCAATTAAGTCGGGAAGAAATCGATTTCTTAGCTTTGAATATTTTCTGCAAACTTCTGGTAAATCACACGGTTGAAGGTACAGACAAGTCTCATTATTTTTCTTCCATCGCGCATTGATAAAAATGAATGATTAACTGACGAGTAGAGTGACAAGTGTATTCAAAGCTTTGTGATGTTTTTCATGGATACCTTTTGGTACTGTGGATTTCAAGATTTCAAAGGGTACTTTGCAAAAACCAGTCTCTTTGATTTTCACGGCATTGATAGCACTCCTGCACAGACATCTGCTGGCGAAAAAAACCCATTAGGATTAAATTTCATTGTTCTGCTACAAATATAAACAAAAGTCCAAAGCCGCAGATACAAGCAGAATATCAAAATCAATATAATCAAATTTTCCCACCGCAAAGATAAAATCTAAGGATTTGTCGAATTTACATGAATGGTCTGCCACTTGAGAGTAATAATAGATCGATGCATATCTGATAGGAATTTGTTCAAACGCAAAACACTAGACAAGTGCAAAGGGCAATAGAGGAACGTAGAAATCAAACGCCAATAATCGTTCCAATCCCCAAAGTTGAGCAAATTTCCATTTCACTATGAGATTGCGGTCGAGTCCATTTTAAATGAGACAAATGACCAAAACAAATTCACGTTATTAGAAAATTTGGTCCCTAGAGGGATCCTCCTGGCCCAGCACATGGCTGAGGGTCATTAGATACATGAACTCTAAAGTAGCTCGGTTAGGACAGGATTAGAGTAATCTTGTCGGGCACTGGTCATCGTAAGTACATTTGAGAGTATCTGCATTTTGCTGCCTTCGGCTTAATTGCGTCCTGGCGCCATGAAACTAGTTGACTGGCTGGGAAAACATCAGAAAGTTATGTTTGCTCGACTCTTGCCCAGACTCTTAATGAATGCAAAGCTCCCAGCAATGAACGACTATAGTTTTGAATTATGGTCCTGTGGTTATACAATTTTCGCCAATGTGACTAAGTTTTGAGCAAATCTAGGCAATCAAGGATAATGCACCTGAGATGTTGGAAGCTACTATTTTATTCATGCTTTGTTGGGTTCAATTGTTTAAGAACAAATTAGTGTTGGTTTACATCTCTCTGGTAAATATCGGGACTTCTTGAAGAAAATTTTTCTTTCTGAACGTTCCACAAAATTAGAAAAGGCCAGAGGAAGTATTGTCGTGATCGCTTGTATTATCCATCCATATTCTTGGGGATTTGTCTTGAGATTATTCTTATCGTTACAGCTATAGTTTTAGATGGTAATAATAGAGAGAGAGAAGCTTTTAAGCTACCCTGCAGCTACATTCTTTACAACAATTCAACGTATTCCAGTGGAAAGATGAAAGTACACATCGCAGCAAATGTAACAAAAACAACTGGGGATATACAGAGCAATATCCGATGAAATTTGTGTAGAGAAAATGAAACAAGAGCGTTCTTAATGTTCTTTTTAATAATAGGAATTGCAGTAAGCTCCTAAAGCATTTTGTTGGATGCTCCTGTCTAAGTAAACTATTATAGTTCCTTACGTTCTTAAGCTCGGGCGCTTATCACAGGATTTCTAAAAATACAGTGTAATGTCAGCTTATACTTACTTTTTATGACAGTTTAGGTATATCTTTGCAAATTAAAATGATAGAATATTTCAGAATTAAATTGTTTGAAGTATGTTGAAATTCGTGATTTATTCTTTTTCTAAGAAAACGGGTTAACTGCAATAAATCCTAGCCTTTACATGCCTGCTTCAGTTCCATTTTTCGTGAACTATTGGAAGTCGTTATTAGTGATTTATTTGGGTACCAGTGGTGGGGTAATTCTACTGACGAGAATCATACTGGGATGTGGCTTAGTAAAAATTTCATACCAAAATTGTGGCTTACTTGCAACATTTGTCAGGTTAAAATTTTCTAGTCTCGTTTTTCTTAAAAATGTTTCTCTGCTTAAGCCGGATGCTGGATGCGTCATAGGGTTGTCCACAATGTCAAATATTTCAGGTTTTTCACTTTCAAGAAATTTTCAGAGATTTTTTACGATATTTACGCCCACCAAGCACGTGAAAAATTACATCAATTCTACGTATGCATTACTTTCCATAAAATACAAATTAAAAATGTGAACAGCTTTTTTGAAAGGAAATGTTCGAGTTTTCTGTGATTTCAAAGTTCTATTGTGAAAAAGTTTGTACTGGGAGGTTCAATTGTAATTAATGAAATCATTTATTATATAGGAG
>QYTT01083794.1:3728-15722 GCA_006980735.1 Dasypogon diadema
GTAAACTACTTATGTAAATAAGGAATGCTTTTCTTCAATGACACTTAATGTATAATAACATTTACTTGTGAAAAAATATTTGACGTAAAAAATATATACACAAAATTCACGTACGTGATAAATGTATAATCTATGTTTATTATTACAATTCCTGAATGAGTTCCCTTCAAATTAATTTTAAATTGCATTTTCTCCCAAAAGTGTTCAGGAATTTGATGTCGTCATTTTGGTATACATGTGACATAGGCCCTATTCAATATTGCAGTTTCTGCAGTCGATTGCAATTTCTACACCTGTAATCCACTATGTCTGAAGAAATTTTTCGAAGATTTCTGTAATATTTAATAGAAAATATTGTTTTTACCTTGATTTCCATTACAAGATTAGAAAAATTGTCCTTCATATACGTTAACTACACGCGTAGAAATTGCAGTCGACTGTAAAAAATTCATTTTTGAACAGGCTCATAATGTAGAACAATTTTTCTAAACGTGATAGAGAAAATTATGTAAAAGAAGTACTCTCAAAAAATCATTATTTACATAATTAGCTACACACATAGAAATTGCAATCGACTGCAAAAACTTAAATCTTGAACACACCCATGCTATGCACTAAATGATTAAAATAATAGAGGAAATGTGAAAAAGTTCCATGTGCATACTTATCAGCGGTAACACCAATTGCGTTACATATGGATGCCATTTCTCAGTAATTTCCCATACAAATTAGAGATTTTGTAACGTCATGAGAAATTAATGTTTCTCTGTTTCTTTTGATTTAATAGACCGTCAATTCGGATCTACTTTGGATCCATAGCAATTCATTTCCTCATCAGTTGGACTTAACTCAATTACCCAGGAACACAACCCCAAAGTGATTTGAATTTGATTTGAATATTGCAGCAGGGGTACAGCTTTCTCTCATAAAAATCTCCTTTAAACGAAAAAGGGCAAAACTGCCAGTATCAAACAATTGCCGCATGGTCTAAAAACTTCATATAAAACTTGAAACTTTTGAACTCTAATTATAATATTTTTTATTATGTAGTTAAAAAGAGTTGGTGCACTGATAGAATCATTTTTTGAAATCGGATCGATTTTTATCACAGGTAAGGGCGAAATTTCCAAATTACAAAATTTTTGATTTTCAGCTCATAGGGAGCCAATATCAAGAGCTTTTCAACTAATTTCCATCCATTTCCCAATCATTACAAGATGTCTACTAATAGTTTTCTCAGATACACTTGGCTCTATTAAAAGTGTTCCAGAGAATCGGTTTTAGAGGTAGTCATTTCATTGCCGATAAGTTTGAAAGCCTTCTTTTGAACTCTATCCAAAGCGGACAATGCAGTGCAATCTTGCTCCTCCCCAAATATCCGAAATTCAATTCCAGTCAGGCATTTCATCGCATTCTTTGCAATAGCAAAGATGTGGTCCGAAGATTATTGGATACCTCAACCCCTAAGATGTTCAAGTTAGGCGAATTTGGAATTCTTATCCCGTTGACAAAGAGGGATGGTGGGGGATTTGTGGTTCATTGAAGAGAGATCAGACACCATTGGGTTTTGGATGCATTAAACTCTACGCGATTCACTCTGCTCCAGGTGAGGATTCTCTCAATATCGTTGTTCAGAGATTAGAGCAAATATTCAATTGTACCTTTTTTGACAAGGATTAAGGATGAATCAAAGAAAAAAAAATCATATTAAGCGAATTCGAAAAGGGGAAGAACGCGTCAGTCACACACCTTGATTGCCGTTTTCGGATAAAACGTGCTATCTGAGCGTATCTGTCAGCGCTAGTTGAGTCGCGGTCCGGCAGACCTTCCCTCATAGATGACGATCATGACGATGTCCTATACAAAGCGTAATTGATGAAAATCTAGAGGTAGAGCAAAAAACCGTTTCAGATCACATTTGACGCCTAGGAAACTTGTACAAAGTCAGTCTGATGCCTCACGAATTGTCTCAGAGTAGTTTGTACAAAAGACCTTTGTGTTCATCACATCTAGAACGTCAGAAATATGAGCACTTTTCGGACAGATTGATTACTGGAGACGAAAAATGTAGATTGTCTACAACAACATCATAAGAAAGAGGGTCTATAGAAAATCTGGAGGACTTGGTCCTTCGATACCAAGCCCAATATTCATTAAAAAAGCGGATGCTGTACATAAGGCGTGATAAGAAAAGTTCTCTGTATTATGAGCTGCTGAACACCAGGGAAACGGTCAACTCCGAAACATACTATCGACAATTTATCCAATTATACTGTGCCATTCGAGAAAAACGTCCGACATTGGGCTGTAGGAAAGGCATCGTGGTCCATCAGGACAACGCTCGATCACATGTTTCAGCAATGACCAACTTACGGAGTTTCGATGGTAGATTCTTCCCTATCCCCCATATCCACCAGATCTTGTTCTATCAGATTTTCATCTATTCCGATCCTTACATACCTTTTTAAATGACCAGCATTTCTATAACGATAACCAAATTAAACAGGCAATTGACAACTTTCTTGCGTTAAAGGATAAATCTTTTTACACTAGTGGAATATATAAGTCACCAGGAATACTAGTGGAATATATAAGTGACCTGATGAATGAAGGTCGTAGATAGTAACGGACAATATATAGAATAAGGATATAGCAATAAATATTAAATTAACAAAATCCGACAGATTTGCTCTTTGCCTACATTCATAAACAATTAGTTTATCTTCATCACAGATAAAATTACAATAAAAACAAAAATACCAACTGACAGTTTCGCAAGCTGTTTTCTTAAAAATTTAAAAAAATTTGCGAGGAAAGTAGACATTTTCAAGATTTTTAAATTTTGTAAACGTCTATTGGAGTTTATGTAATCAAATAGCTCATAACTTGCTTATCAGCAGCGGCGAAATTCTCTAATAATGAAGTGATAAGCCTCACTCATGGTATCATCATATTTCTCAATGACCAAAAAGTTGTCTCGAACTCACTACAGGCCCCGGCGAGATTCGAACTCGCGATCTCCTGTTTACTAGACAGGCGCTTTAACCAACTAAGCCACGGCGCCGGATGGTGCCATCTGCCCCAGCATATTCTGAAAACACTGCAGCACATAATTATAGACCCTCTCTGCGCTCCAAAAATAACCAAAATTCAAAATTTCCTTAAAATATTCTCCTGCACAACGAGTAATTTACGTGTAGTCACATGTACTTAGCGGTGACTATTTATGCAAATTGTTTTGATTGCAGCGCAATTATGCTGAGTAGAATAAAAAATCGCAAAAATCACGCAATACTGCAGTCTTTAGGTTTCTTGTTTTTTTTCTCTCTGATATGGGAAAAATTTTCGGTGGAAAGCATAGAGTCATATCGCGTTTTACATTTTGCGAGTCGCGAGTCAATTGCCTGTTTAGCACCTAATCGAATTCATTTAATTGTTGAAAATGTAAATTTGTTACGTGTATCAATGTAGGTGCCGCTGCCGGTGTGAAATATACTGCTATGCGGCCACTAATTACCTGTAAGGTGTTAGTAGTATTCCACCGCTCAGCAGTAGCTTATTGCTATCAGTAGGTGGTGCATACGTTTTAGATATTGCAGCTAATTTATGCAAAACAGTAAATTTAATGAACACCATAAATTATGGAATGATTAGAGCTGGGGAATGTAATTGATTGCCATTAGATCAAGAGATTCTCGAAATTATTGCATTAATTTGTGCATATATATATCCACAATATAACAAATTAATTTTAATTACTGCTGTAAGTATGTACACTATAAAATAAATTTTAAGGAACTTCTCGTTGCAGGCATTGGTAGTCTGTAGAACTGTAGTTAATTTCTCGACGTCATATTCAGTTTTTTTATAACATATAATGCTACTTTTTAATATGTATTTGATTGTGACAAAATATGTAAAACGAAGGATTCGCATAACACCCTTAGCTCCCAGACAAGATAACCTTTTTATGTTGTAGGCTTAACTGTGTTCTCTCTTGTGTCATTGCAGTATAGTTGACCATTGGTCTTATATAACCATAGAATCATGTTTGGCTTAAGTCTCGGAGTTTTACGAAAGCGCCTTTAAGGGTACCAAAAGGCTGATATGCAGTTTACTTTGACTCTTTAGACCTAAATATTTGGTTTGTCTCAGTTGCGGAATGAATGGTCGTTCCCTTAAGAGTTAGAGCTATAAGCGAGAGCTTCCTTTTTCCTGTAAACCTCTCCTTGGAAGCATAACCTCTAGTGAATCTTGTGACCGTTTTCACGTCTCCAACCTTCGCTGTGATTATGGGTCTTGAGAACATGACTCTGATCCATCGGATCGTTGAGGCTTCTTTACTAATGGATGCCCGGTTTAAATCCTCGAAGGAGATAATGTCAAAAGCTCCTGCGATATCTAAGAAGGTGTTTAGTGCGATCTCTTATCCTCCAATGCCTTTTCCAGCATAGAGACTACAGATGTACGGTTAATGTGCATTTGTCTACCGGAGAGGCATGTTGCATCCCTTGAGAATTCCTCTTTTGATATGTCAGGCTTATTGGACGATATGACTTAAGCTGGGCAATTAAGTGCCCTCCTCCTTTAGATATAAACACGACATTTACATCTCTTCAAACCTTAGGGATATCGGCAGGGGAAATATCATTTTCATCTTATAATTTGCAGGTTTTGAATGTGCTTATGGCCCATTTAATTGTTCGATCAGTTTTGCTGCGAATGCGAACTGATGTACTTTTGGTTCGATTGAAAGGACGACAGAGATAGTCATCTCTTATTTCCAAAGAAGTCGCATTTATATTGTTATAATCAGCAGAGATTGAGACGAGAAAATGGGCTTCCAATAGGAGTTTTAGTGCAGTTTTTCTTCTTCTACTAATGTGGGCTGTCATTGGCTTTTCGGAAAAGTCCTTTGTCATTGGCTAGCACTGCTTGGAAATGGACTATGGCTGTAGGAATCTTCTTCTCTTGGATCTTCTCAGCTCTTCATTATATTCGATTAGGGCTTATTTGACACAGAATCATTCTTCTTTTGAAGATTTTGCTTGTGTTAGATCTTATTTTGTCTAGCGCTCTATTCCACTAAGATATATCTCGTATCGCGTCCCTACTTTTAACATAGCAGCTAGATTCAAATAAGTTAATTAATAGGTCTATGAGCTGGGTAGAAATAAGCTCTAGATCAGGTGGTGACTCTATTGAGCCGAGTTCGAGTTTTATCAAACCCGGTCTGATGAAACCACAGGAGGACTCCCAGAAAGTTAGTTGGGCAACTCGTATTTCTTTCCGTTGCACAATTGTAGCTATGTTGTCAAATTCTTATTATTAACTCCTTATTATTATTACCTCTTGTGTTCCCGCCACTAGTCCTGGCGATATGAGATCTGGAATAGAAAGTATCCTATTGCAGCACAAAATAGTTGCACGCAGGGTAGCACATCCAACATCATTGATCAAAACTTACCTTGATTGAGTGTAAGGCCTCTAATACGGTCTCGTAAAACCCATCGGTGTTGAATGAGAGCCGCATCCGTTGTTCGCTAACAAATCTCCTGCTAATACGTCCGACGTTGCTGTTGTGTTGTGGAGATTTATCTGAACGCACCATCAGTTTTCTGACGATGTATTCTTCCGTACTTTCGGCATGGGTTTCAATCTAGTAGTTGCTAATGGTGAGTTTATCAATTGACTTTGTGTAAGCCACTGGTGCTAATGCTGGCAAAGGAAATTTTAGCTACGAATGCCTTATCGACGCTGGTATTAACGACAGTGAAGGACTCGTGTGGCACTTTGGCCACGAACGCCTTACCGTAATTCTTAGACTATCCTAAAATGCTGGGAGCGGCTTTCGGAGCAAGGCCTCAAGTTCTCCATAACATAATTGAGCCAAGGGGTCTTTATTCTCAGAGGTGAAGACCAGAAAACCTGACGGTAAGTTGGAACAAAAAAATTTTGGTTTTACCCCGTCATCCCTTTTTTCTAGAATTTTCTTGGCCACTGCATTTACAACAGCTTTAAGCTGTATGTTCACCAACAGCTCCTCTAGAAATTTATGCGGAATGATATACTCATCCTGGCGCTATCCAGAACTTCCCTATAGGATGGTTTTGAGGTACCAAAACATAGTTGGACTTTGGAGAAAAGGGATATCGCCACCCTTCACTGCTGAACCCGCAGGGGAGTCTATTCTCTATTATGGAAGTAACTCCACCTGTAGATGGGGGGGCTTCAATTTTGTGGGAAGCCGCATCATTGGTATATTGATATAAACAATGGGTTTTTCCTTATCGGAGCGTGGTTTCCTCTTAGCGCCAGAAATTTTTTCTGTTGATCTTAGAAATGTTAGAGTGCGATTTCTCTGAGTGGTTCTTCTTGGAAATTTATGGAAGGGCTCCGTGGCTCTTTACTATGGCCATCTCTAATAAACTATCGAAGACGCTTCCTAGTCGCACCACACAAATGAATGCAGGCATTTTTATGCTTTGCATTGGAATCCCCCCTATCTACATATCGTCGGCCTAATCCTAAAACCTCGTAAGTGCCAGAACTCAAATTGTACAGGGGAGCGGGAAAACGATACAATTTATTTAGTTACGAGCTTTTTAAACTACATTTTCAGGGGATATCCCGTTTTTCCAAAATTTCTAAATTAAATTAAATTAATAATAATTTAAATTTCATTGATACCTTGCGGCTAGTGTTACCGTTTGCGATCAAAAACACGCAATCGTAAAAAATGGAGTTGCGAGGGTTTAGGATTAGGCCGACGATATGGTCTTACCCTTTTAGAGGTTAAATGAGATATAATAGCAATAATTTACAAAAAAGGAAATGTAATGACGGACAGTGGTGTTCAAAGAAACGCATTGCTTGATTATAAGTTTCGTAGAATCCAAGTCTGACCGCATTTTTCCAAGGTATTGCCCTTGGTCATCGTAAAATGAATTCATTTAGTGGTGAACAGAGCTAGTGGTCATATGTCTCAAAAACAATGGTTCAGTTAAGTGTGCTTGTATCCGGATTCAACTGTACTTTGAAACTTCCCCAATATAATTTCCTTCCTAATTTTATTACCATACACTGCAATTTAATCTCAAAGCTTTTCTTGATGTATATGATCTCTTGCAAATTAATCTGAACTACCTGGGAGAACACTTTTCCCAATTATTCGAGCACTCCCAAGAGATATTTTAATTTCTAAAATAAAATGCCCGACGGGCTCCTTGTTAGAACACGACACCAAACCAATGTCTAGCCCAACGTCACACAACTTTTTATTGACTCTGGGAGTCATATGCGTGCACAAACACCCTGTCTACGCTGGCCAGCCAGAAACAGGGGATCATAATAAACGTTGTCTTAACATAATTAATAAATTAGCTCAAACTACGTAAATAACTGGACAGATATACGGACGTATCTGCACCGAACACATAGGCAAATGAGTAGCCAAAAAATAATAAAAGAAAATTAACAAACTGGAAACATCTCTGGCCGAGATTTAAGATCCTCGCGTAGGGAATTCTTGTGCCGTGTTCGAAACTAAATCCCCGCTGATCAAATGATTTAGACGAGACAACACCTTTGTACGGTCATGAGCACTTATTAACGCTGAAATTTCAGAGGTAGAAAATTAACGGCGGGTGGCAAATGCTCATATATTATGTATGTCCGTAGGAAATTGACCGTTATAACCCAACAGAAGTTTAAATAATTAAATTAAAACAAAAGATGCTACCAAAAAGATAATATCAAAATTTTGAACAAATTTTCTACTTGCTGATGGATAAAGTAGAACCGTCTTGGAAAAATTGCTATTGGAAACATAAACTTCTGATAAAATAAAAACAACAAAAACTAGGGAAAGAAAAAAACCACAGTTCCTTCGAGCCGGATTTGAACCAGCGACCTATGGATTTCCGCTTATTCACCATCTACAGTCCACCGCTCTACCAACTGAGCTATCGAAGGAGATGTGTGGTGGTTCTCTAAACTGATTGAAGACTACAAGCACACGTATTGATAAAAATATACTTTCCAAATAAATTTATTTGTTTATCAATTATTATCCAATCAATCACAACAATGATGATATCTCAAGGGAATTCGATGTCTGCTGCTTCAATTACCTACATATCGCGAAAAGTTTGCCGTTTTTCCTGAAGAAATATGTCAAAGGCAATTGCTCTATGGCTTTACTTAAGACAGCACCAAATATTACTCCCGATTCTTGAGGGCACTGTCATGATTGAATGTGTACGCAGTTAGATTTTACATTGTTTACACAAAATTGCCCATTGTCAAGCAGAAATAATAATCTTACAATGTTTTCTTTCTACGAATGGCAGTAATATGGCATAACATGGCATGGCATACACTGAGATGAGAGAAGTAGACCTAATATGATTAATTTCGATATGTTATGATATAATTTTTTACTATTGTTAACCTTGAATGGCCAGGTGAGTGATTTTTTGACTGGAAAATCGTCATTTTATAGAATTTCAGTTTAGCTTTTTTTTTATAAATCACTATTTTGAAGAAAATTATATAATACTTAAGTTAAAACTGAATTACATACAATGTAGTCAATATTATATTTTTGTTGTGCGACTAGATCGTCCCACCTGATATGTGTACGTACCATTTTTTCTCCTTCATGTATTTTATTAACACCTGTATATTTGGGGCCTGTTCGAGAACGCTATACTGCGTAACTTATGCAAAAACTACACGTGTAGATAACTGATTTACACTCACAAAATTCCAATTTTTTTTTTTAATATTTTATAATAATTATGGCAGTCAACTGAGGAGATGATAATATGGGAATTATGGGCTATCTGAGAATATATTAACTACAAGTATAGTTTTTGCATAAGTTATGTAGTACTGCATTTTTGAACAGGCCCTTGATATGAATTACGCGTATATATTATAAGTACCTGGGCGACTGAGCTTGGATTACTTTTTTTAGTATCATTTTGTTGGATTTGTAAAAAATATAGATTTTGCCTTAATTAATATTACCTATGGATAGAAAACACTTATTAGGTTACAATAACAATCAAATTCAAACAAAGGCCATGAGGCAATTCACCATTTGGAAAGGAAATTTATATGGCAGATTCCTTTTTAGCTTCCTTATTAGTTTTCGAAGGTTTATGGCTTAGGAAAAGCGTGCTCAAGAATTTGCTTTTGGTTGAGAGATGTTTACTTTTCATTTGACAATTAAGCAGCGAACACAGTGTATAGTTTTACCGTTTTATTATAATTTTGGGTGATTAAATAAAAATGTACGTAACACTAAGAAAACGAATTTTTCCAGACCAAGCTGAATCGATTTTTCACCCTCGAAAACCCCCAAATTGTATATTTCATCGAAATCGTTAGAGTCATATTCCAGAATGCGATTACAAATACAGTGAGTCGAAAAATATTCGTCTGACAATATTTTATATATATATATAATCCTCAATAATATCCCTTCTTTATAATGGTGAAAAAAATTAAATAATATCTCTTGATTTTATATTAAAAATGAAAAAAAAACTCGGTCCTCTGATTCGCACCGAAAAAGTGTTCTAACAACCCATCGGGAAATGGAAGTATACCATCAGGCAGGCGGAATGCCTTTCGTAAGACAATTCATTTCTTTTTCACCATTGCATGTCCTCTGGAGCAAGCAGTGTGAGCTTTATAGTGTGCTTCCTCCTACAGGACATGGAAGTGATGAATCCTGGATCCCCGGGGATGTTGATGGAAGGGTTGCTTGAGCTTTTTGCTTTATCGCAGTTTCGTATTATACCCTATAGGGTATATGTATTGGTTTTGAATCAACATTTGTAACTCATAGAAGCAAGCTTACCTGAGATCAACTTGGAAGGAATTCATGCTTTTTCCATAACTGCTTCACCTTCCTCCAAGCTTCTTCGAGATCAACTTGGAAGCTGTTCATGCTTTTTGCACTTATTTGACTTTTTTGCCATTAAGTTTAATAGCTTCCAGGCACCTTCCTTGGGAAGGTTTGATCAAATTTCCCGCTGGGAAATTAAATACTGGAAAGATATAAAATAACTGTACTTTTCCTAATTTTATTGTACCAAAACAACCTTATTCAGTATTTCGTGGGTCCCCCTTTCCTTTTTATAATTTCTTTTAACCTCCTTGACATGGAACTTACAAGGTTTTCTGTTGTGGTTCTTGAAATATTTTTCCATTCTTCTTCCAAAGCGATTTTTAAACCAGTTACGTTGTGTACTGCCCTATTCCAAATATTTTTATCCAGTGTATCCCACATAGATGCTCTATGGGGTTTACATCTGGAGATTGTGATGGTGTCTCCATTCAGTAGCTCTGTGAAGTTAGCACCGACAAATTAGAATTTCACAAAAAAATTTTAGGATTTATTTGGCGTAGCGAGCTTTTATGGAAAAATATGCAATAGACGAATACTTTTTCGGTACGAAATAAGGAGATGAAATTTATGTTTTCCTTTTTTTATATAAAAGCACAAGGTATTAAAATATTTTTCTTTACTGTTATAAAGCATACACGAAAAGCAATTATTAAAAGTACCCATTGGAGATTCTGTCCTTTATTCACTCTATGATATTTGGATTTTCATACAGGAATGTTGTGTCAGACGAATACAGACACTGTATACAAATAGTGGGTATTATTGCAAAGGCAAGAAATTGGTATATGCGAGCGTAAACGTATTATAGAATTACGGAAAAAAGGGAAAATTTAAAATTGGTGATATTGTGGGAAGACGACATTCATCTATACAATGGGCGGTGAAAAGTTTTGAAAAGACGGGTATTAACACCTCAAAACCGCATTCTGGTCGTTCCTCAATATCGACCACCAAGAGAAAAACGTATTATTATAAATGCAGTGAAAACCGATCCTCGAATAACAGCAGGACAAATCACTAAAAGCATCAAACTCAAGTTTAGTAAGAAAAATTTGTGCTGATACTACTTGAAAAATACTGAAAAGGCCGGAATTCATGGGCATACCGCACGCAAGAAGAACTTTATTTCAAGATTCAGTCGTCGAAGTCGAACTATCTTCGCAAACAAATACATTAATAAGTCAAATAAATTCTAGAAGAAAGTAATTTTTTTCGAATGAGAAGTAAATTTTGTATTTTTGGGGGATAAAAGACCCGAAAATCGTCTGGAGAAAATCAGGCACAGCATTGAATAAAAAAATAATCTGATACTCTGAAATATGATGGTGGTGAAGTAATAGTCTATGGGTGTATGACAAGTAGTGGTGTAAGAAAATTAGAGTTCATCGTGTCTACCATGAACTGATATGACTACCCAAATATTTTAAAGCGGAATTTAAAATCAAGTGCTAAAAAATTTAGACTAGGTGATCAATACTACTTTATGCACGGTAGTGACTCCAAGCACACATCAGATGTTATAAGGTCATAATTGCTTTATAATGCCGCAAAACAGTTGCATGCACCACAGCAATTCTCCAGAATATTAATGGGATCTACTAGAACTAGAAGAATTCGTCAATATCACATTATTTTGAAGAATGTGTTGAAAAGAGTTCTGCAGCAATTATAGAACAATATCAGTGCTCAGAAAAACTCAAAACTTATGTATTCTAGGCAGAAAAGATTGCAGGAGGTCTTCAAAAGAAAAGGATGTGCAATTAGGTATTAAATCTTAATCTATATATTAATTATACAAAGAAAGCTCCCGGTTTCGTATTTCAGCCACTTTTTTTATATGGAGTTTCATCGAGCTTTTATTGAAATTTTATAATGGCAACACTGACCCGCATCAGTTCGGGGTTGTGTTCATTACTTTGGGGTTGCGTTCCTGGGTAACTTTGGTGTTAAGTTCGGTGTTTGTATCGGTGACAATACATGGATTTATTGGAACTTTTTTCATTTCATTATTCTGCATGGTAAAATATTTTGCAAGTGTCTTTTTATTGCTTCCTTGCATGGAGGATTAGGCC